>ML244143.1:34770-70743 GCA_005239495.1 Nicotiana undulata | reverse complement strand
TTTCCCCACAACACAAATTTCCCCCCCCCCCCCCCCCCCCCCCCACTTTCTGAATATTCAGGAAGTGGTAAGTATTTATGGCGGGAATTTCTTGCCGTTTTTTCCCAAAACATAATGCCTTCTTCACAATTGACCATCTCTGACGACGGTTGCTTTTCCCCTATAAATACCTCCTCATACTCAATTTCGAAAATTCCTTTCTTCTTCCTTGTATTCATCTCCGTAACTTCTCTTGCAGTTCTTCTTCTTTTGCTTAGACTTCCTCCATTAAAAGATGTCTTCTCGTTCATTAAATCCTTCTTCACCATCAGACCCTCGTAAGGTGGTGATCATTGATGAACTCCCTCCTTCTCCTACCCCTACTAGGTGCAGGGGAGAGGTGGCAGACTATGTAATTTAGGTTCGTTATCCACTCGTAGTTCTGCTCCTCAAAGTAGTACTGGTAAGCCATCTTCTTCTAGGGCTAGAAGTCCCTTAACTCCTAGATCTTCCTCTCCAGGGAAGGATCATAACGAACCCATGCGAAAACCTATTGTTTCTGAGATAGTCCCACAAAAGTTCTCTTTTCTATCAGATCATGAAGTGACGAAAAAACAGGTTTCTTCCACAACATCTCTTAACCCTGGTGATCATTATCCTATCTTGATTATCCCAGGACTTCTTTCTTCGGTTCGACATGAATGTCATTGAAAACCTGATTTTCCAGTAATGACTCCTGGTGCTAATCAAAGAATCACTTATTACCATGAAGGTTATTCCTTTGTTTACCCTTATCCTTTTACTTTAGGGTTTACTCCTCCCATTGATCCCGTGATTATTGTGTTCTGCAGATATTTCAGTGTTTGTCTTGGTCAAATAGGTCCCATCGTGTGGAGGGAAATTACTTGCCTTCGCTACTTGTCGGGTTTAGTTTCAGCCTCTTTTACCTTCCGTCACTTGCTCCACTTAAATTCTCCGAAACATTTCCGGGAAGGCATTTTTCCCTTGTGGCTAGAAGAAAAAAGGTATTAGTCAGCCGCGAGGATGACCGTGACCGTGGTTGGTATACTCAGTTTGTTGCCACCCTGACTCGTGGGTTAGTGGATGATGAGAACATGCCCTTCCATGAAAAATGGAACTTTGCACGTGCGTATTTTTCCTTTTATTTCTTTTCTTTCCTTGACATTTTAATTTTCTTCACATGAGTGTGTGTTCATCTTTTAGCAACCAAGGAAGTCTTTGAAGAAATTTGTACCTCTCGCGATTGGGTAGAAAAATTCTCACCGTTGCTCTCATGGATAAAAGATCCTGGAAATTTCTTTCACAGAAAATTGGATGGAAAGTGAAGACTCACGGTAAATCTTTATCCCCATGGTTCTCATTCTCTTTGTTTGTTCCTTTGTTTTGATACATATACTCTACTTCTGTTCCTTCAAGAGTAAGAATGCTGAAGCTCGTGGCTGCAAAGATGAAGAGGATACCGGGGAAGGTTCCTTAGATAAGGAAACCACAAGTCAAAAAGCGTGTGGTATCAGATGATGAAGCTCATATCTCTCAAGAACCCCTTTCAAGTTCAATTTCTTTTAGCCTCGTTGATGAGCGATGAAGATGCTGGTAATTTTGATACCCCCCCCCCAAAGTCCCATTTAGAGATTCTTTGCCCAAGGTTTTGAGGGTGAAAAAGAATTTGGTCCTGTCTCAGAAGAGCCGCCGCTTGCCTCTCTTCCGATGATATCAGTTGCCCCCCACTATTAATCCTTCTGTTTTTCCGCTTACAGTCACCCAGTTGCTTCCCCCACTATTGCTTCTCGTGAAGAAGCTGAGCCTTCCTGCGGTATACGGGGTATGAAGAAAGTTTTAATTGAAGTTCTCGATGGTGGGAATCTATTAAAGAAATCTGGACAAGCCATTGTGTGTTTAAAACCATTGCTTGGTCCCTTCGAAAGGAAAAATCTTGAGTCCCACAGTTCCTTGACTCTGATGAATGATATCATACATCCCTCCCTTAAGGTATATCTTTACTCTTTTTACTTTCTTGTCCTTCCTTTCATGTTTGTAACTCCCATTTCTTTGTCTTTTTATAGATCAATTTGATAGGTACGGAGCTCATGAGAAGGATTTCTTGGACATATCAGCAGGTGATTGAGTTGCACACTGAGTCAGATAACTGGAAAGAGCAATTCGAAGGCCTTCAACTGGAGAAAGACATTCTTGCTGAGGAGAAGGGAGCTTTAGAACAACAATTGAGGATAATCACCGCCGAACTAGAGGTTTTAAAGCTTCTTCAAATCAAGTTGAAAAAGAAAAGGACAGATTGGAATCCTCCTTCGCTGAGCAGCACTCCAAGGTAACTGAGGAAATAAGAAGCTTTGAAAGAACTTCTTAACCAGAAAGAGGCGTACGCGGGTGATTTTGTGCAAATGATCATCCAATCTCAAGAAGACCTCCGTGCCTCATCGGACAAGATTCATCTCCTTGAGAGTTCTCTTACTCTTTTGAAGGCATCTTATGAAGATTTAGAAGTAGAGGAAGAAGAGTTGATGATAGAAATTGAGCAGTGGGAAAAGGATTATGAGGCCCTTGAAGACAAGTTCACACTTGATGTTAGCTGGACTTTTTTGAACACCCACTTTGAGACTCTAACTAAAGCTAGCCAGGATGGTTTTGACCTTTATGCTGAATTGCAAAGGCTAAAGAAGCGATTGATAAAACTCAACAAAGTCAAAGCTTCTCAACACTCGTGGATGAAGGTTCCAAAGGTGATGGAGATGGACTTACTCCTTGTGACGTTTACATTCAACCTTCTTCTTCTCAAGTTGACCCCTCTTTTCCCGTAGATGACGCTCCTTAGTTTTCACCCTTAGCTTTTGTGAAAGTGATTTGCTTTTGTTCTTGGTTTTTGTTGAAACTCATTTTCTGTTTATTTTTGGGTAGTTTTTGGAAGATTTTCCCTCCCCCGTTCAAGGGGTAACGATATAAATGTCCCTTTGTTGCATATTATGCTTTTTGCTCTTTGATGTTTTTGAGCTTATACTTGCATTAAAAATGCTTTAGTAGACCGCGTCTTAAATATGCACGATTTTTTATAAAAGTGGGCCTTTTTATATTAACAACATCGATGAAGATGACGTATCATCTTCACATTGGTGCAAAGATTGAAACATGAGGTAATTTGAGGAAGTTTTAATTTTTGCTTTCAAATTAATAATCTTATACAACATTCTCATAATTTCTTTCTTTGTAGCAGGTTTACAAATACGGGTAAATTTTCCCGTGATTAAATCTATGGACTTATTCTAGAAACTTGTGGGAGTATTTTGTAGGTTATTCAAATCTTTACTGCCCATTCTTTCCACGATCTCGATCGCCTTTGAAATCTTGATATATTCTTCAAGGGGTTTTTCAAGGTTTTAACTCTGGATAAACTATGCTTTTATGGTGTACATCTTCTTTCCTTGTGTATCCTTCCATATGCATAGTTCCCCAATGTTGGAGCATTGAAGCATGAGATCTCGAACACTGGATCATCTCCTTACTTTTGGTCCTTTTCCAGAAAAAGGAAATACATACGGGACTCAGAGGTAATCTTTTAGATAATGACTACATAACCCTTTTTCATCAGAAATGTTGTAACCTACATTGGGAATAATTAAGTATTATACGTGTCTTTCGGGTCTAATATCATCATTTGTTATGAGTCAGCTTTTTGCCTTTCATCTAAAATGGTTAGTAAAACTTAAAAGAATAAAATTAAATTGAACTTGCATGATACTTGAACATGAGTATCAACCTCTTTTAGAAGTAAGAATTCTTCAAATGGACCACATTCAATGAGATGGTAACACCACGCCGTCCATGGTTTCCAATTCATACGCTCCTTTTCCAATAATGCCTTTAACTCTATATGGTCCTCCCCAATTTTGACTAAACTTTCCTGCATTTGCCGTTTTTGTTGACTGAAATACCTTTTTGAGGACGAATCCCCTATCTTGAAATACCTCATGTTTGCCTTCCCGTTATACTATCATTCAATCATCTTCTTTTGAGCCGCTATCTGAGTAAATGCTGCTTATCTTCTTTCTTCTTTCAAATCCAAATTTACTCATAGCTCTTCTTTATTTGTTGCCTCATTTTTATGTGTATACCTGGTGCTTGGTTCACCTATCTCAACTGGAATTAGAGCTTCTGTTGCATATACTAGTGAAAATAGGGTTTCTCCCGTGCTAGTTTTTGTCGTTGTTCGGTTAGCCCATAACACACTTGGTAGTACTTCTGGCCATTTGCCTTTTGACTCTTCCAATCATTTTTTAAGTTGTTGATGATAACCTTATTTGTCGACTCAGCCTGTGTAACGACCCGGTCGGTCGTTACGTAAATATGCATTTTATTTGCTGTTATTGCCGTGTCATAGGTTGGTTATACTGTTTATGATGTGTTAGAGTTGGTAGACTCGGAATCAGAATGGTTGTAGTGAGAATTGAGACGCTTAGTCTCTAAAAATAAACTTAAAGTAGGAAAAGTCAACTGAGAGTTGACTTATTGGTAAACGACATCGGAAGGCGGATTTTATGGCTCGGATAGCTTCGTTACGTGATTTGGGACTTAAGAGTGTGTTCGGAATATTTTTGTGACGTCCGATGTAGAATTAGGCTTGAATTGGCGAAAGTTAGTTTTTGGTGATTTTCGGTCGGTAGTGAAAAATAGACTATTGGGGTCGAAATGGAATTTCAACAGTTGGAACAGGTTCGTAATGTCATTTTGGATATGTGTGCAAAATTTCAGGTCAATCGGATGTGTTTTGGATAGTTTCGGTATCGTTGGTGGAATTTATAAATTTCAAAGTTCTTAGGCTTGAATTCGATGTGATTTTGGTGTTTTGATGTTATTTTTAGTGTTTCGGGAGTGCAACAAAGTTTGAATGATCATTTATGATGTGTTGGTATAGTTAGTTGGGGTCCCGAGGGGCTCGGGATTGATGGATGGTTAACGGGCATTTTGGCCTTGGAAAAGTCTGCTATTTTTTTGGTGTTAGCACAACAATATTTTGTGCATCGCGATCGCGAGGTCAGGTCCGCGACCGCGTAGAGTGGAGTGAGGTCAGGAGGAAATTGCTCAGTGCGATCGCGGAGGTTGGGCTGCGATCGCGTAGCTTTGGAGGTTTGTTCATTGCGATCGCGTGATGTCAGGTCGCGATCGCGTAGGGTTGGCAGGCCTGAGTCTGGGGTTATGCGTTTGTTCTTCGCGAACGCGGTCGATGGTTCGCGATCACGTAGGTGTGAAGGGTAGAGCATTGCGTTCGCAGAGTGTAGGTCACGATCGCGTAGGGTAATGTTGTGGACCAACGAAGTTGTTCTTCGCGATCACGAGGCTCCTTCCGCGATCGCAATTAAGGAAATCCCTAGGCAGTATTTAATAAACCCTCCGCGACCAAATTTTTCACAATTTTTGAACGGGAAGAGAGCTTTTGAAGCGATTTTGAAGAGAGAAAACCATTGTTCTTTATTGAGGTAAGGATTTTGGACCCTATAACTCGATTATATGTGATTAAGGACCAAATTATCATTGTTTAATTTATGAAAATCAGTAGAAAAAGATGGAATTAGGTCTTGAGAATATGAGACCTTTTAAGGATGATTTGAGGGGTCAAACGAACTCCGATTTTTGAGTTCTTTATATGTACGGACTCGTGAGATGATGAAGAACATTTTGGTATAAAATTTGTCGAGTTCCGAAACGCGGGCCCGGGGGTCAGATTTTGGCTAATTTCGGTTTTTGTGCTAAAATTGATATTTTTCAATTGGAATTCATTCCCTTAGCATAATTTGATGAGAAAACTCTGATCTTTATAGATTTGGAGCACTCAGAAGGTGATTCGAGAGGCAAGCGTGTTGCGGAATAGTTTTTGGGCTAGTTTAAGGTAAGTAATGTCTTTAAATCCTGTCCTGAGGGTATGAAACCCCAGACTTTACATCCTTTCATGGATTTGGAGTGACACACACACTGGATGACGAGTGTGGGGCGTGCACGAATTGGAAATTTGGAAAAAATGTCCCTTTTTAGGCAACTATTGAGGTGCGAAACTGCTTTTAAAGCATATTACTATGTTTTTGATATATTTGGGCTGTAAGCCATGTTTGGGGCCTAGTGGCGATCTGTTTTAATCCCTTGGGGGGCTATTTTACTGATATTCTCACTACTTTGAAACGATGATTTTACACTCAGTCTTTCTTGTGAAATTGTTGACACTCTTATTTGGTAATATTACTATTTCTTGAAATGAAATACTATTTTGGGTCGGGAATCCCGTTTTATTCATGGTCCGAGTGACATACTGAGAGTGTCTGACTGAGTGAGGCCGATGGCCAATGTTGTGAGGATGTTATGATATGAGAGAGGTCGAGTGCCTGAGAGTGAATTATGCCATGATGTGGCTTGTTTATAGCGCTTGGGCTGTTGGAGCCTCTCCGGAGTCTGTACACACCCCCAGTGAGCGCAGTTACCTACTGAGTGCGATTGTCGAGTGATGAGTGATTGGGAGGAATGAGTGACAGTGAGGTTGTCCGCGGGGCTGATACTGAGTGATGGTGAGGTGCTGAGGGAAATTGTTATGAGTGATGATTATGGCCCGAGGGGCAGTTTTATGATGATATTTTACTGAGTTTTGACTATGATTCACTTTATTTTTCAAACTGATATTACTGAGAGTTTTACTGAGAAATATTGGAAATATTATACTTGTTTCAAAGGATTTTGTGGAACTGGTTTTCGAACTTATGTATACTGTATTGAGACTTGATGTTTTTACTGTTTTGTGGATTGGTGTTTTGTGCTGTGTGTTTCATATACTTCAGACTGTGATTTATTTTCATTACTATTGAGTTGGCGTACTCATCATTACTCCATGCACCCCTGTGTGCAGATCCAGGTACTGGTTCGGAGCAGTAGTCGTTCGAGTTCGTTGTCATCAGCTTTTGGGATTTCGAGGTAGCTGTCCAGCGTCCGCAACTTCTCCATTTCCCTTCCTTATTTAGTATTAGTATTTTATTCCTAGACATTGTCTATGACATTTGCAGAGTTAGTTTATTTATTAGATGCTCGTGATCGGTTGACTCTAGTCTTGGGAGATTAGTTAGACTGTTGAATTATATTATTGATGCTTAAAGACTTAAGGAAATTATTTTATACTTTGTTTGCAGGTTATTATTGATTTTTGAGAAATTATATTAAAACAAATGTGTAGTTATGTGATGGTTGGCTAGCCTAGTTTCACGATAGGCGCCATCATGACCTATTAGGATTTGGGATCGTGACAAATTGGTATCAGAGCACTAGGTTACATAGGACTCAGCGGTCATGAGCAGGTTTAGTAGAGTCTTGCGGATCGGTACGGAGACGTATGTACTTATCTTCGAGAGGCTACAAAACTCTTAGGAAAAATCTCATTTTCTTGAACTCTTTCGTGCCATTCTATTGGTTCTTGAAATCTAAACAACTGTTGTTTCATTCTCTCACAGATGGTGAGGATACGCACTACCGATCAGGGTGACCAGACACCAGCCAAACCCACAAGGGGTCGAGGCCGTGGTGGGGTTAGGGGACCAGCCCGCGCAGCAGCCGAGACAATACCACATGATCCCCCTAACATTAAGCATCAGGTTCCCGTCGAGGGTGCTCCAGCGGGACAGGCTCAGGCATCGACAATGCCTATTCTTATTCCGGGTCTTCAAGAGACCCTGGATCAGATATTGATAGTGTGTACTAGTTTGGCTCAGGTAGTTGCTATGTCTACTACTGCCACTGCAGCTCAGGCCGGGGGAGGCATTCAGACTCCAGCTGCCCGGACACCTGAGCAGGCTGTACAGGGTATTCAGGCATCGAGGTAGTCCCAGCTCAGCCGATTGGCCCAGTTAAGGACTATGTGGTCCCAGCTATGCCCGAGGATGAGCAAAGTAGGCTGGAGAGGTTCAGTAGACTTCAGCCTCCGACTTTTAGCGGCAGAAAGGGTGAGGATGCCCAAGGTTTCCTGGATAAATGCTAGAGGATACTACGTATTGCGGGTATTTTGGAGACCACTGGGGTCTCATTTGCTACATTTCAGTTTGCTGGTGCTGCTTTCACTTGGTGGGAGGCATTGCGTAGGCCGGTTGGTTCAACACCTCTCACCTGGCAGCATTTCTCCACGATCTTTTTGGAGAAGTATGTTCCTCAGTCCCACAGAGAGGAGCAACGCAGGCAGTTTGAGCAGCTACGCCAGGGAGAGTTGTCAGTTACTCAGTACGAGATGAGGTTTTCCGAGTTGGATAGACATGCTTCGAAGTTAGTCCCTACTGACAGGGAATGGATCAGGAGATTTGTAGATGGTCTCACGTATCAGCTTCGGATTTTGATGACCAGGGAGAGAGTGTCTGGAGCTACATTTGAGCAGGTAGTTGACATTGGTCGGGATATTGAGTCGGTTCGTAGGCAGGAGCATGAGGAGAGGGAGGCCAAGAGGCTTCGGGGATCAGGTAGTTTCAGCGGTGGCCCTTCCAGAGGGTAGTTTCAACACAACAGAGGTCGTCCATTTAGACCTCCACAGCCAGCTTGCCCAGCTTACAGTGGTGCATCTTCGCGGCAGGGTCCTCACAGTTCTTATCTGGGACGTTCATCTTTTAGTGCCCTTCCGGCTCATAGCTCCTCCAAAGCATCATCATATCAGGGTTCTTCTATGCACGGTCCATCCGGCGGTTATCATGGTGGCAGAGGTTCTCTTCAGTCCCCATCTCCAGCTCCAAGTGGTTGTTTTGAGTGTGGAGAGTTCGGACATGGGTGGAGGTAGTGTCCCCGTCGTCTTGGTAGTTCATCTCAGCAGAGGGTTCAACCCTCGACTTCAACCCCAGTCGCTTCACCACGTACCCAGGAAGCCAGGGGTGGTGGTTAGGAAGCTAGAGGCCGCCCTAGAGGGGGAGGTCGAGCAGGTGGAGGCCAACCACGTATTTATGCATTTCCGGCTAGGCCTGATGATATGGCCTCGGATGCAGTGATTAAAGGTACTATCTCAGTTTGTCACACTGATGCTTTGGCTTTATTTGACCCTGGTTCCACGTACTCTTATGTCTCATCCTATTTTGCTCACTTTCTGAATATTCCCCGTGAGTCCTTAGTTATGTCTGTTCATGTTTCGACTCCGATGGGCGATACTATACTATTGTTGTGGACCGTGTGTATCGGTCATGTCTTATATCTATTGGGGGTCTAGAGACCTAAGTGGACTTGATGTTACTCAATATGGTTGATTTTGATGTGATATTGGCATGGATTGGTTATCCCCATGTCATTCTATCCTTGATTGTCACGCTAAGACCGTGACCCTAGCAATGCCCGGAGTTTTGATAGTTGAGTGGAGAGGGTTTATAGAGCATGTGCCTAGCAGAGTGATTTCTTATTTGAAGGCTCTGCGTATGGTTGAGAAAGGGTGTGAGTCTTATCTTGCTTTTGTGAGGGATGTTAGTAGTGAGACTCCTTCTGTTGATTCTGTTCCTGTGGTCCGTGATTTTCCGGACGTATTTCCTGCAGACCGGCCAGGCATGCCACCTGACAGGGATATTGACTTTGGTATTGACCTGGTGTTAAACACCCAGCCTATCTTTATTCCACCTTATCGTAGGGCACCAACGGAGTTGAAGGAATTGAAAGAGCAGCTTCAGGAACTCTTAGATAAGGGGTTCATTCAGCCTAGTGTGTCACCTTGGGGTGCACCAGTGTTTTTTGTGAAAAAGAAAGATGGCTCCATGCGCATGTGTATTGATTATAGGCAGCTGAATAAGGTTACAATGAAGAACCAGTATCCTTTGCCCCGTATTGATGACTTATTTGACAAGCTTCAGGGAGCTAGGGTGTTCTCCAAGATTGACTTGAGGTCTGGGTATCATCAACTGAAGATTCGGGATTCTGACATTTCGAAGACTGCTTTCAGGACCAGATATGGTCATTACGCGTTTCTGGTTATGTCATTTGGGCTGACCAATGCCCCAGCCGCATTCATGCAATTGATGAATAGTGTGTTTCAGCCTTACCTTGATTCGTTCGTCATTGTGTTCATTGATGACATAGGAGGAGCATGCTCAGCATTTGAGGGTCGTGTTACAAAGGTTGAGGGAGGAGAAACTTTATGCCAAATTCTCCAAGTGTGAGTTTTGTCTTGGTTCAGTAGCTTTCTTGGGGCACGTGGTGTCTAGTGAGGGTATTCAGGTTGATCCGAAGAAGATCGAGGCGGTGCAGAGTTGGCCCAGACTGTCCCCAGCTACGGAGATCAGGAGTTTTCTTGGGTTGGCGGGATATTACCGTCGCTTTGTGGAAGGATTCTCTTCTATTGCTTCGCCTTTCACCAGATTAACCCAGAAAGGTGCTCCATTAAGATGGTCTGATGAGTGTGAGGAGAGCTTTCAGAAGCTCAAGTCAGCATTGACCACAACTCTGGTATTGGTTCTGCCTCCTGGTTCGGGTTCTTATACAGTCTATTGTGATGCTTCTAGAGTTGGTTTGGAGCAGTATTGATGCACGACGGTAGGGTGATTGCCTATGCGTTGAGATATTTGAAGGTGCACGAGAAGAATTATCCAGTGCACGATCTTGAGTTAGCTTCCATTGTTCATGCCTTGAAGATTTGGCGGCATTCTTTGTATGGAGTGTAGTGTGAGATTTTCAATGATCATAGTAGTTTGCAGTATCTGCTGAAGCAAAAGGACTTGAATTTGCGTCAGAGAAGATGGTTAGAGCTTCTCAAGGATTATGACCTCACTATTTTGTATCATACGGGGAAGGCCATTGTAGTGGCCGATGCTTTGAGTCGTAGGGCCGAGAGTTTGGGGAGTCTAGCTTACCTTTCAGCAACATAGCGACCTTTAGCACTTGATGTTCAGGATTTAACGGGTTAGTTGGTGAGATTGGATTTGTCAGACCCTCCGCGGGTATTAGCTAGCATGGGTTCCTGGTCTTCTCTTTATGATCAGATTAGAGCCCGGCAGTATGATGATCCGCATTTGTTAGTACTTCAGGATAGAGTCCGTCGAGGTGATGCCAGAGATGTTACTATTGGTGATGACGGAGTTATGAGGATGCAGGGCCGTATTTGCGTGCCCAATGTGGATGGGCTTCGAGAGTTGATATTAGCAAAGGCCCACAACTCGCGGTATTCCATTCATACGGGTGCCACAAAGATGTATCAGGATTTGAGACAACAGTATTGGTGGAGGCAGATGAAGTGAGATATTGTTGAGTATGTATCACGGTGTCTCAACTGCCAGCAGGTCAAGTATGAGCACCTGAGACCAGGTGGATTACTTCAGAGGTTATATATTCCAGAGTGGAAGTGAAAGCGAATCACTATGGACTTTGTAGTTGGGCTTCCACGGACTTTGAAGGGTTTTGATGCTATTTGGGTCATTGTGGATAGATTGACCAAGTCCGCGCACTTCATTCCTGTTGGTACTACTTATACTTCAGAGCGGTTAGCTGGTATTTAGATCAGGGAGATTGTCCTATTGCATGGGGTTCCAATTTCTATCATTTTCGACAGAGGTACTCAGTGCACATCTCAATTTTGGAAGGCCGTACAGAGAAGTATGGGTACTCAGGTAGAGTTGAGCACTATATTTCATCTTCAGACCGATGGGCAGTCAGAGCAGACTATTCAGACTTTGGAGGACATGTTGCGTGCATGTGTGATTGACTTTGGTGGTTCATGGGATCAGTTTCTGCCACTAGCGGAGTTTGCATATAATAATAGCTACCAGTCCAGTATTCATATGGCCCCGTACGAGGATTTATACGGTAGGAGGTGTAGATCTCCAGTTGGTTGGTTCGAGCTCGGTGAGGCTAGGCTATTAGGCATAGATCTGATTCAGGATGCATTGGAGAAGGTGAAGTTGATTCAGGAGCGACTTCGCATGACGCAGTCTAGGCAGAAGAGTTATGCGGACCGGAAGATTCGGGATGTGTCTTTTATGGAAGGTGATAAGGTACTGCTGAAGGTATCACCCATGAAGGGTGTTATGAGGTTCGGAAAGAGGGGAAAGCTGAGTCCTCGGTTTATTGGTCCTTTTGAGGTGCTTTAAAAGATTGGAGAGGTGGATTATAGACTTGCCTTGCCACCCAGCTTGTCGAGTGTTCATCCGGTATTTCACATGTCGATGCTCTGGAAGTATGTTGGTGACCCGTCGCATGTGTTAGACTTCAACACAGTTAAGCTCGAGGGTGACATGTCATATGAGGTAGAGCCAGTAGCAATTTTAGATCGTCAGGTCAGGAAGTTGAGGTCCAAGAATATAGCTTCAGTGAAGGTACAATGGAGAGGTCATCCAGTGGAGGAGGCAACTTGGGAGACCGAGCGGGAGATACAGAGAATATATCCTCACTTGTTTGAGACTCCAGGTATGTTTCTAGACCCGTTCGAGGACGAACTTTTGTTTAAGAGGGGCAGAATGTAACGACCCAGTCAGTCGTTACGTAGAGCCTGCATTTTATTTACTGTTATTGCCTTGTCATAGGTTGGTTATACTGTTTATGATGTGTTAGAGTTGGTAGGCTCGGAATCAGAATGGTTGTAGTGAGAATTGAGACACTTAGTCTCTAAAAAGAGCCTTAAAGTGGAAAAAGTCAACTGAGAGTTGACTTATTGGTAAACGATCTTAGAATGCGGATTTTACTGCTCATATAGCTTCGTTAGGTTATTTGGGACTTAGGAGTGTGTTCGGAATATTTTTGTGATGTCCGGTGTAGAATTAGGCTTGAATTGGCGAAAGTTAGTTTTTGGTGATTTCCGGTCGGCAGTGGAAAATAGGCTATCGGGGTCAGAATGGAATTCCGACAATTGAAACAGGTTCGTAATGTCATTCTGGATATGTGTGCAAATTTTTAGGTCAATCGGATGTGTTTTGGATAGTTTCGGCATCGTTGGTGGAATTTAGAAATTTCAAAGTTCTTAGGCTTGAATTCAATGTGATTTTGGTGTTTTGATATTATTTTTAGTGTTTTGGGAGTGAAACTAAGTTTGAATGATCATTTATGATGTGTTGGTATAGTTAGTTGGGGTCCCGAGGGGCTCGGGATTGGTTTCAAATGGTTACCAGGCATTTTGGCTTTGGAAAAGTCTGTTGTTTTTTTGGTGTTAGCACAACAGTATTTTGTGCATCGCGATCACGAGGTCAGTTCCACGATCGCGTAGAGTGGAGTGAGTCCAGAAGAAAATTTCTCAGTGTGATCGCGGAGGTCAGGCTGCGATCGCGTATCTTTGGAGGTTTGTTCATTGCGATCGCGTGATGTCAGGTCGCAATCGCGTAGGGTTGGTAGGCCTGAGTCTGGGGTCATGCATTTGTTCTTCGCGAACGCGGTCGATGGTTCGCGATCGCGTAGGTGTGAAGGGTAGAGCATCGCGATCGCAGAGTGTAGGTCGCGATCGCGATCGCGTAGGGTAATGTTGTGGACCAGCGAAGTTGTTCTTCGCGATCGCGAGGGTCCTTCCGCGATTGCGATTAAGGAAATCCCTGGGCAGTATTTAATAAACCCTCCGCGACCAATACCCACTTTTTCACCATTTTGAACGCGAAGAGAGCTTTTGAGGCGATTTTGAAGAGAGAAAACCATTGTTCTTCATTGAGGTAAGGCTTTTGGACCCTATAACTCGATTATATGTGATTAAGGACCATATTATTATTGTTTAATTTATGAAAATCAGTAGAAAAAGATGGAATTAGGGCTTGAGAATATGAGACCTTTTAAGGATGATTTGAGGGGTCAAACGAACTTCGATTTTCGAGTTCTTTATATGTACGGACTCGTGAGATGATGAAGAACATTTTGGTATAAAATTTGTCGAGTTCTGAGATGCGATCCCGGGAGTCCGGTTTTGGCTAATTTCGGATTGTGTGCTAAAATTGATATTTTTCAATTGGAATTCATCCCCTTAGCATAATTTGATGAGAAAAATCTGATCTTTATAGATTTGGAGCCCTCGGAAGTTGATTCGAGAGGCAAGCGTGTTGCAGAATAATTTTCGGGCTAGTTTGAGGTAAGTAATGTCTTTAAATTCTGTCCTGAGGGTATGAAACCCCGGACTTTATATCCTTTCACGGATTTGGAGTGACGCACACACTGGATGACGAGTGTGGGGCGTGCACAAATTGGAAATTTGAAAAAAAAATTACTCCTTTTTAGGCAACTATTGAGTTGTGAAACTGCTTTTAAAGCATATGAGTTATAATATTACTATGTTTTAATATATTTGGGCTGTAAGCCATGTTTGGGGCCTAGTGCCGATCTGTTTTAACCCCTTGGGGGCTATTTTACTGATATTATCACTACTTTGAAACTATGATTTTACACTCAGTCTTTCTTGTGAAATTGTTGACCCTCTTATTCGATAATATTACTATTTCTTGAAATGAAATACTATTTTGGGTTGAGAACCCCATTTTATTCATGGCCCGAGTGGCATGCTGAGAGTGTCTGACTAAGTGAGGCCGAGGGACAATGTTGTGATGATGTTATGAAATGAGAGAGGTCGAGTGCCTGAGAGTGATTTATGCCATGATGTGGCTTGTTTATAGCACTTGGGCTGTAGGAGCCCCTCTGCAGTCTGTACACACCCCCAGTGAGAGAAGTTACCTACTAAGTGCGAGTGCCGAGTGATGAGTTATTAGGAGGCATGAGTGACAGTGAGGTTGCCCGCGGGGCTGATACTGAGTGATGGTGAGGTGCTGAGAGAAATTGTTATGAGTCATTATTATGGCCCGAGGGGCAGTTTTATGATGATATTTTACTGAGTTTTGACTATGATTCACTTCATTTTTCAAACTGATATTACTGAGAGTTTTACTAAGAAATATTGGAAAAATTATACTTGTTTCAAAGGATTTTGTGGAACTGATTTTCGAACTTATGTATACTGTATTGAGACTTGATGTTTTTACTGTTTTGTGGATTGGTGTTTTGTGATGTGTGTTTCATATACTTAAGACTGTGATTTATCTTCATTACTACTGAGTTGGCGTACTCATCATTACTCCCTTCACCCCTGTGTGCAGATCCAGGTACTGGTTCGGAGCAGTAGTCATCCGAGTTCGTTGTCATCATCTTTTGAGATTTCGAGGTAGATGTCCAGCGTCCGCAGCTTCTCCATTTCCCTTCCTTATTTAGTATTAGTATTTTATTCCTAGACATTGTCTATGACATTTGCAGAGTTAGTTTATTTCGTAGATGCTCGTGATCAGTTGACTCCAGTCTTGGGGGATTAGTTAGACTGTTGAATTATCTTATTGATGCTTAAAGACTTACGGAAATTATTTTATACTTTGTGTGCTGGTTATTATTGATTTTTGAGAAATTATATCAAAACAAATGTGTAGTTATGTGATGGTTGGCTAGCCTAGTTTCACGATAGGCGCCATCACGACCTGTTAGGATTTGGAGTCGTGACAGCTTGCTCATTAGCCACTGGATGGTAAGGTGCAGAAGTAATCTATTTAATCTTCCAGCTTTGGAAAATATTTGTAACTTTCGCACCTACGAATTGCGGCCCGTTATCACAAACGATCTCCTTTAGAACTCCAAATCGACATATTATATTTCTCCAAATGAAATCCGTAACTTCCTTTTCTCGCACGTGTTTAAAGGCACATGTTTCTACCTATTTTGAGAAATAATCCGTTAGAATTAATGAAAACTCTACCTTTCCCTTAGCTTGAGACAATTCCGTCGGTCGATGCGTATAGTTTTAGTGTATTGTTGGCATTTATCGCACCTCGCTTCAAAGTTTATGTTTTATCTTCCATTTTTTGTCGATAATATCTCGTTCTTATTAATGTCTTCACTAACGATCTTCCCCCGGCATGATTGCCACAATTCCCCTCGTGTACTTCTCTCATTACATATTATGTTTATGAATGTCCAAGGCATCGTGCTCAAGGTCCACCAAATATTTTGCGATATAAATTCCCACGAATTAAGAAATACTGAGCAACCTTCAACCGTAGCAACCGAGATTTCTTTTTATCCTCAGGAAAAATACCATACTGCAAAAAGTTCCAAATTCATTTCTGCAATCCCAAGTTAAATTATTGAATTTTACCTCAGTCTTGGTTTGGTAGAGGGATGAATGGAATAAATGTATCACAAGAGCATTTTCTAAATTTTTTGCATCGGCGACAGACGCGAGATTTGCCAATGTGACTGCTTCTCCATTTTCCTCCCTGGGTATTTGTACAATTTCCATGTCTGAATTTGCCTAAGCAATTCTCCTACCTTTCGATGTACTACTGCATTCATGTCTCTCTTTCCACGTAAGTCCCCTACATTTTATTGTACTGGCTGCGAGTCGCTTTTAACCACGATTTGTTCAATACCAAGCTCTCGTGCGAGCTCCAAACCTGCAATCACTACTTCATACTCTGCCTCATTAGTAATTGGGTAACATTTATTGCCTATCTTATGATTTCATCTGAAGGTGGAATTAAAAAAATCCCCAAACCTTCTCCTTTAACATTTGAGGAACCTCCAGTAATCAAGGTCCAAGTCCCCCGATTATCTCCGGTAAATATTCATAGCTCTTTTTCTGCTTTAGGAATTAAGCTTGAACTAAAATCAACTACAGAATCTGCTAACACTTGAGACTTTATAGCGGTTCTAGGCCGCTATATAATATCATATTCACTAAGTACTATATCTTATTTAGCTAACCTGCCTGATAATTCTTGCTTATGCAATATATTCCTTGGTGGAAAACCAGTTCCAACAGAAAAAGATGACATTGAAAGTAGGGTCGTAACTTTCTTGATGCCATAATTAAAGCTGAAACAAGTTTTTCTAGGTGAAGATACCTTGTCTCAGCATCTAGTAAAGACTTACTAATATAATGAATCAGATATTGTTTACCTTTATCTCACGTACCAATACCGCGCTTATCTCCACTTCTGACACAGCAAGGTAGATGAGCAATCTCTCCCCGTCTTTTGGTTTTGCTAACAGAGGTGGATTTGATAGATATGCCTTTAAGTCCTTGAGGGCTTGTTGACATTTATCAGTCCGTTCAAATTGAATTTTCTTTTTCAATACTTATAAGAACATAAAGCATTTTTTCGATAACTTGGACATAAACCTTCCTAGAGCTTTTATCCTACCTGTTAATCTATATACTTCTTTTTTGCTCATGAGTACGTCTGGTATTTCTTTAGTAGCTTTGATTTTTGAGGAATTTACTTCAATACCTGATAAATGGGAATTTTGACTATTATTTGCGCCTTTTAGATTTTGTTTAAGTTAAAAGCATTTACTTGTGTTCCCGAAACTGATGAAATGTACAAAATTGCAGGAATGTTGGAAGTTGGACTCCCGAGATGAAATCTGACTCAAAATGGAGTAATCAAAACACAAGGCAATAAAAGGCACAAGATCTTGCAAAGTGCGGACTGCAGAATTCCATCTACGACCGCAAACAATGAAGAAAATCCCAACAGGTTTCTTAGCAAAATGCGAACAGCACAGCAATTATGTTGCCGCAAATAAGGAACTAGAGATGAACATCAGAGGGTGTGCAAATTTTTAAAGTCCAAATCCCTCAAGATTGCGGACCGTACAAGAATTTTGCGTCAGTAGAAGAAGTTCCTTGCGGCGATAGAAGTAAATATGCGGATTGCAGATGACCAGATTACGGCCGCAGTGATAAGTCTACGGACCGCAGAAACAATGCCTCGCGGCTGCAGTGGAGAATTATGCAGTCGCGAAATCTCAGCTCCTGCAAGATGAAGACTTCTGCAGACCGCACATGGAATTGTGCGGCCTCCCCTCCCGAAGGTCATTTTTGTCCAAAATTTCTTTGCTTCTTTTAGTAGTTTTCTATATGTTGGGATTTCTTGACATAGATTTTATCATTTTAACATTACAATATGAGTTTAGTTAGTATCTTTTCTTCAATTTCAAGCATGAATAGCTAGATTTTTACTTGGGTTGTGACCCAACCTTAGTGTCTAAACCTCATGGGTATCTAATTTAGTGCTTGTTTATGATTAGGTATTCATTATTTAGCTTTGTTCATGTTTTAATTTGTGGAATTAATGGTTGCAAACATTAGTTCATGCCTATTTGACTTAGTCTCTACTTGAGAAAGAGAGACTTAGTCTAGGAAAACTTGCTAACAAGAAATTGGATCAATCGAGAGAGTGATTAACCCAATTAAAGGGTTCAACCTAGAGATAGTAATAACCTGACTTGAGATTTTATCAGCCGTTTTGTGCAATACTCATTTGGACTTGAGAAAACTAAATTTGGCAAAATCACTCTCTGACAGAGAGTAGTTGAGTGGATACTTGGGAGTTGATAGCTATAATACACCCCGTTCAACAAAACAAGCATTAAGGTTTATATCCCCTTAGGCAAATACCTAGGTGATGGATACTCCTAACTCCCATATAAACTCCCTGTGGATTCGATCCTGACTCCTTGTAGGGTTACTGTTATTACAATCGATCGTTTCATATCCTTGTTTTGAGGTGTGATTTGTACGAGATCAATACCCCTGTTAGAAACAATAAAACCTAAAATTTTACCTGAAGCTACATCAAAAGCGCACTTTTCCGGATTCAACTTAATGTTGTACTTGCGAAGAAATTTCAAAGGTCTCAACCAAATGTTGAAAAGGATCCCCTTTTTACGTTGACTTGAGCAACATATTGTCTATATAGACCTCCATGGTTTTTCTCTAGTGTTCTTGAAACATTTTGGTCACCAATCTTTGATATGTGGCTCTAGCATTTTTAAGCCTAATGGCATGACTTTATAGCAATAAGTCCCCTTATATGTGATAAATGAGGTTTTTTTCATCATCTAAAGGGTCCATTTATCTTATTATAACCAAAATACGCATCTAAAAAACTTAAAAGCTCATGACATGCGGTAGAATCAATTAATTGGTCTATGTGTGGTAAAGGAAATGAATCTTTAGGACAAGCCTTATTTAAATCGGTATAATCTACACATGCTCGTTATTTTCCATTATTTTTTGGAACCACAAGAATATTAGCTAACCAGTCAGGGTACTTTACCAATCATATTGAATTGATTTTCAGAAGTTTTTGTACCTCGTCCTGGATCACTTGATTGTTAAAGGTCCTTTGCTTCCTTTTCTTCTGCTTGACAGGTCGATGTAATGAATCCTCAGTCAGATGATGAGTCATCATCTCTGGTGGTATACCTGTCATATCTGAATGCGATCAAGCAAAGTAATCTGCGTTAGCACTTAAAAATTCAATTAACTTACCTTTCATTCTTGGACTCAAATTTGCTTTGATGTAAACCTTTCTATCTGGCCAATGGACAAATAATATCACAGCTTTGAGCTCCTCCGTGGTTGTTTTGATGTTCTCATTTTCCTCTGGATCTTGAATCACATCAGGTCTTGAATCCATTTATGGTGACCTTGTGTGATTTCACTTGAGGTGTGGGTAGAAGTGTCCCCAACTGAATTCTTTAATTGTTATTTCGCGTCTGCATCGTTGGCTGTTGTATTTGAAATCACCACTGAATTAATACTTTGTGAGGCTTGTTAATCTCCCCGGATTTTTTTGGATCCCCCATTGTGATGGTAATTTGATAGCTTGGTGTAACGTGGACGGAACAATATCCATATCATGGATCCATGGCCTACCCAAGATTATATTATAGTCCATGTCCGCGTCTATTACCTGAACGTTGTGTCTTTGATGACTCATTCTAAAAATGTAGCTTGCACAACTTCTCCTTTCGTAACGGCCCTTGAATTATAAGACCCAGATAATGATCGTGCATTTGGTATGATCTTATCATTAGCTTGCATTTCATTCACCACTCTCATTAAATGATATTCACTGAGCTACCTGGGTTAATCAGAACTCGTTTAACATTAGTATATGTATAAGTAAAGTTATTACTAGTGCATCATCGTGAGGAATCATCAAGCCATCCACGTCTTTGTCATCAAACATTATATTCTCAAGTTCCAAGACTTGGCGAACTAGTTTCCTGTGAGTGACAGTGACCTTTGATGTCTTTTTTGCAGGCATGTATGTTACCCCATTAACTTCGTCTCCTCCAGTTATGACGTTTACCGTTCTCTTTGGTGATGAAGGCATTGGGGGTTCTTGTTTGTTTTTTATGTATAATTGTTTTCCTTTATAATTGAATAGATCAGTGAGATAACCTTGGTTCAGTAGATATTCAACTTCCCCATGCAAAAGCCTGTAGTCTATTGTTCTATGACTATGGCCATTGTGAAACTCGCACCAGAAGTCTGGGTCCCGTTTTTGGATCTGATCTCATCTCTTTCAGCCATCACACCTTATCTCTCATTCCTCTTCGATTAACCACCAATTCAGAAGTGCTGTCGTTAAAGCTATAATCTCATATTCTTGCTTAAGTACTGTAATCGTTGCTTAGGATGTCTCACACCTTTCTGAATCGGAAAGAAGAACTCGCCTTTCTTTTTTGCCTTGATCTTGAATCAAATCGTGCATTCTCTTGTTTGGGTTGGGAATCTCGCCCCACATGTCCCATGTAAAGCTCGTACCTGTTTTTAACAGACCTTCTCACTGATTCCGAGCATCTTGAACCTGGCCTTTCATCTGCCCTTGGTTGTGTAACCGTATCTTCTTTTATCCGCAGCTTCGTGCTATATTGATTGTACACATCGTTCCAGGTTGTTGCAGGAAACTCCCGCAAACTTTCTTTCAACTTCCTCGTGGCTTATAAACTTTTCTCGTTCAAATTGCTTGCGAATGCCATAGCCACCCAATTATCAGGTACTCGTGGTATCATCATTCTCTCAAGTGGGAATCTATGTATGAATTCTCTGAGCAATTCTGTACTCTCATGTTTAATTTTGAAGATATCCTCCATCCCCTTTTCAACTTTCTTAGCTCTCGAATGTGCCTTTATAAATGAATCTGCAAGCTCAACAAAAGAATCAATGGAGTTTTCAATTAAGAGTGAGTACTATGTTAACGCCCCTTTTGTGAGAATCTTGCCAAATTTCTTAACCAAAACCGATTCATCTTCTGCTTGTTTAAATCATTGCCTTTCACACCTGTAGTGAATGCAGTAATGTGATCCTGTAGGTCAGATGTCCTGTCACATTTAGGAATATCAGGAATTTTAAATTTTTTGGGAATTGGCAAAGGTGCTGCACTTAGCTTCCAGGGTTGTTGTGAATACTTGTCAATATCCACATCTTTGATCATAAGAGGTACGCCATGTATTTTTCTCTATACGCTCATTTTACTCCTTCAATTATTTCAATAAATTTAGTACTACATTTTGTAAACTGAAATTATTTGGTGTGCCTGATCTTCCATCGCGATATTCATTCGACATTTCTCCACTTTCAGAGTTATCGAGTCATGAACGCGGATTTTCTAAGGTGGTATTAACTGGTGGTGGAGTTTGTGCTGCGTTGGGAAATCCACTAGAAAAAGCTCGTAGTGCTTCATTCACGTATTGTTCAATCAACTGCTTCAAAGGATCCTGCTCCACGGTTTGGTCACCTCCATGTGGCCCATTAATGCGTGAAATAGACCTTTCAGGTGAACTTTATCATGAGTGCTGAGGAGTAGTTGTGGGTGTTTGATGTGGTGGAGTTCCACCTTGTTGGTTCAACGGATTATTCTCGTTAACAGTAGTATTACTTCACTTTCTTGGAAATTTAAAGAAAAAATAGTAAGTAAGGAAAGAAAGCTTAAAGAAGATTACTAATCTCTCCCAGAATGGCGATTTGAATACTTTAAACAAAGTAAAAGACTAATTGCATATATTGATCAAAATTTATATCCCTTTACAAGTGAGGATCGAGTCCTTATATAAGGGTACATAATTATAACGGTTTTCCTACTTAATTCTGGCTTGTTAATTGCATTAATTACCTTGATTGTCCGTTACCACATACAATTGTAACAATGACATTAATGACTAAAGATTCCCCGTAATCACGATCAATGCTGATTTTCCGTCCTTATTTACGACAGATTCATGAACCTTCCCTTTTTATGGTCTTCATCCATCTCGTGCATGTTTCTTCTTTTCCATCGGTTAGAAGTGGTACCTTTTCTTATGGAACACCGGGGTATATCGCTCGTGCCTTTTCAATTCTTTTACTTAATTAAATTTGCCACTTGTCACCTTGATAATGATCCACATGTCATGGCTTTTTTTCACCAATACAATAGGGGAGTGTCAAAATGGACAATGCAAAAAAAAAAGGATAAATTATCCGACTCAACCCACATTTAATATAGATAGAAAATGGGTTAACCGGGATAATATGGATCCATATTATCCATGGCTTCTTGAATATATTACATTTGGGAGAATTCCTAGTCTCCCAAACTTGAGGAACCCCCAATTTGAGTCTTCGCAAATGTAAAAGTTAAACACGTTGGTTATCTATTTTTTAAGTGGATAATATGGATCTTATTCATATTTGACACATTTTTAAAAACGTTCATCACGCAACTCATTTTTTAGTAAATAATATGAATAGATAACTGTTTTTTATTTATTTTGCCATCACATTCTGCTGCCTTAATTTTTCAATTGTACGGGCAAATGAAGTACAATCTACTAGAGTCAAAAGGAGGCGAGGGGAACAAAGATCAAATATCAACTAGCATGAGTTCAATTTCTTCCATGCTAATTCATTTCTATAAAAACCCAAGAAGGAGAACTCATCTTTTGTCATTGTTATGTTCTCTTTTATACTTCAGAAAAGAGAACTAGCCCAAAAAGGAATAGCAATGAGCTGAAAAGGCATGCTATGATTTTTTGGGCTATCTCTGTGGTAGATGCCCAATAGTAGAAAGGGAAGGACTAATTTACTGGACCTAACAAGAAAAAAAGGAAAATCTCACTGTTTTCAAAAAATAGGAACAAACACCTATGTGTTTGATAATGTGAAACACATTCTCTAGTGCTTCTTTTGGTGCCAAAAAGTGATCAAATGAGCGAATGTTCTAACAGATAAACTCCGTTCTGATTTTACTGTCGTCATTTTGAAATTAGGTATACTTTTTTTTTTTCATTTTGGTCATGGCTTATAATTTTATGTACTGAAAAAAATAATGAGAATGTAAAGAAACATAGCTCCGAGGGTCGGACTTGCCCTTTCATCATTCACTCAATTTTTAAAGAGAAAAAGCGAGTGTGTCGTTTATGTAATTGTGTGGGTCAGGCGATACATAATTTTAAGAGACAAATGAAGAAGCTTTTTAACTTTCTTACAATGGTAATAGGGAGTACGTAAGCGAAGTCCAATCAGGTACATTTAAACCAGTGCAGTAAGTTCAGTTGTGAACTCTTGGTTTTAATGGAGAAAATTTATTCTGAGTGAGGCACAACCAACAATAATTGTGTGAGGAACCCCCTATTCTTGACAAGTGTGTTGTGGGTCTCACTTGTCAGTACACTCTCCCTTTTGTTGCTCCCAAACACACACACAGGTATACGTGGTCGTACAAATAATATAACGATAAATTGAGTATCGAACCCACAAAGACTTGTATAAACTACTTACTAAATCACTAAAATTGTTATTCAATTAAGCCAAAATCTAAATCCAACAATGTAATTATATTATACTACGATTCTAAGTAATAACTAAATTATCAAGTAACGAGTTGATTGTTGTGTATTCAATAGAGACAAATATTTCAGGGTTGTGATCGATTCACCATTCGTATTGTGTTCTAATTAACTCTTCCTTTAATATAATTCACTCATGGTTTCTAATTAATCGATAATTGCTCTCATAGACTTCTCCCGAAGTACTACTCGCCTATTCTCAATAGATTAACGCCTATATTCCTATGAAATTAATCTATTAGAACGCATTAAGATTACGATATTTAATTAAGCACGGTGACTAGGTATATTCCTATCCTAACCACAAATCCGCTCCCTTGAAAGGTTAAGATCGCGCTCTCTTCAATTTTTCTCTAATCTATACACGACTTTCCCAAGCATAGCATAGATAGTATATCGAACCCAACTGTTGGCCAGACAATTAAGCAATTAAACACAGAATTGAAGAAAGAACCATATATTGGTGAATTATAATCAAGATCAAGCTAATGTCAAACAACAATATTCATGGATAAATTACAACCCCAGAGCAATGGGTGTTTAGCCACTCATGATATAATTAAAAAATTGCATAAGTGTTGAATCAATTGTAAATACTAGAAAAAGATGAAGAAAACTGAGAATTCTCCACTTCCTAACGACCCCGTGTGTGTTTTTCCTCCAATGTGGCGTCAACCTCCTCTCCAAAAATAGGTTTAGTCTTGCTTTTATACGTGTTAGGTAGGTCTAGAGCCGAATAAACCGTATCCCGGGCAAAATTGGCCAATTTCCTTCCACCAGCGCCCTGGACAGCGTTGGGAGCCCACCAGGGCGCTGCTCCTATTTTAGCTACTGCCCACAGCGCCACAGGTGGCGCCAAGCGCTGCTTGTGGTGCCCAAAATCGCACTTTTGCCGGTTTCGTCTGTTTTGGCTCTAATTTCGCGTGTTTCGCTCCTATACATAAAAACACTTAAAGTTAATATAAATAATCATTTTTAACATCCCAAATTCACGAAATAAAAGTAAAATATGAGGCGATATACACAGAAAATATATATATACTTTAAGCTAAACATCAACACCCCACACTTAGACTCTTGCTCGTCCTCGAGCAATGGGACAATCTACTACCCTTCAACACGTACAAAGTTCGTTATCAAGGAGCATTTTACTTTTAAATCACACACTTTACCCCTTGACTATGATCGATACCAGCAATCAAGCATGAACATACAAAAGTTCACATTCTTCCCCATTTTTTTAAACATGGCCAAGTATAACAATACTATCAACCATACCAACAACCTAATTGCAACCACCCAACCCCAAGAGTCAACTTCTAACCACTAAGCCCTCTCAACTCACGCACTCACCCAACAAGAAAGTTTACAACATTACCAATTGCTCATGAGATCATGTGCCCTCACCAACAAACAAAAGAGTGAATATAACTAGTCCACACATTCAGATATGCTTTTGAATATAAATTAAGGACATCACACAATTGAACAAAATTTCACTCACTCTCACAAAGAATGCATATGCATCCCGTGGTCGTACCATAAGCTTTCCCGTAGTGTAGATCTCAACTAATTTAAGTTAGCCAAATCTAGGATCAATTAGGACTTTTAAGGTTGTAATGTAGGCTAAGGGATGGGTAGGATATATTTAGGAATAGTGACTAACCCTCCTAAGCACTTTAATACACTACATTCACATTTCAACAGATATTCCTCTCAACCAATTCACTTGCCACAACCCATGTTCAACGTAACCCTTTTTTAATTAAGCACTTCTATACTCCCACTAGCACAATTTAACAGGAAGTGAATGTGTGTATCTTTTTTCTTTCTTTCTTACAACAATATTTTTTTCTACACACACTCCATACATGAAAGTTCATTGGCTAGTGACTTTAGATTTCAATTTTAGTGCACCAACGGGCCCTTCTATAGCTCCACTAAAAAATTAATCCCCAATATCTCACCTTACTTCTTTTAGCGACTAAGTGCCTTAGGAGGTAAAGGTGCAAAAATCTCAATTAAGAACAAATTAGGAGTACGGCTTGTAATGTGGGTGCCAAGGAAAAGGTCTATAGGCTCAAAGGGTCTAGCAACGGAAAATTTTATTTTTATGTGACAAGCACATCCATGGTCAAGCAAGAAAATTCCTATGTCATCTCCTAGACTAGCATAACCTACAATTTCGCTTCGATTAACACACATGGCAAGTTCTAAACTACACAGGATAGCATAGAAAATCACTAGACCACACACGCACATTGCACATGACTCAATCACAACAATTTTGTTCAACTCTCAAGTCAAACAAGCACACATATTTTAGATAATTAAGCTATATCACACTATGTGGCATACAAGTCAAACAACTGAGCTAAGGCGACACAAAATAGGCTATTTATCTTTACTTAGGCTTTACATGTCAAACCAAATACAAGGAAAATCAGAATGTATGTCATAACCTAATAAGCCAACACCAAATATGTCAATGGGTATTTCAAAGTTACTTAGTTTCTTCCTAACTACTCCTAAAAAAAGATTTAAGTACCCGGTTCGAACTACATCCTTGGAAAAGAACCGGTGCCCAAAGAAAAACCAAGGGATACTACCTAACTATCCTAAAGAATAAAAAAAAATCTTTTTGGAATTTTTTTAATCAGACTTTATCCCTCAAGAAAATTTTCCAACAGATCCATCGTTGGAAAAAATCCGAGTTTTTTCAAAAATAAATTCCGTTTCTTAACTAATAATAATAAAAAATAATTTTATACAATTACACCTCAGAAAGTAGTTTCCCCACACCACACTTATGTTATGCATAGTCCTCGATGCATGATCACAGAGAAAAATATTAAAACAAGGGTGAGAAATACTCCCTGAGACCCTTTTGGGCTTAGCTCGGACATGATCCTCAATCTTTAGAGTCGGGACGACCCCACACTTAAGTTCAAACATGCTCCTCAGCTTCAACTTTGGGGGTACTCAGACTTCCCCTACTTTGCAAAACAACATAACTTGACACTAAAAAAAAAACTATAAATAATAATAAATAAATAAAAGATATACATGCTAGGTTGCCTCCCAACAAGCGACTTATTTATAGTCATGGCACGACTAAGCTACTCTGCTCAGGCTGGGCGTTTTCTCTTCTTCTTTTTTCCATGAAGTCTAGATTTTTTGCACGCTCTTAACGGGTCTCCTTTTTCATCTCTGGCTCTTTTCTCCATCATCTTTACACTGCCAGCTTGCAACACCACCTCCTATGGATCACTGCCATTCACATAAGAACTCTGCTCTATCCCCTTCAATTCGACCACAGTAATCATGCACAAGTCCTTATAATGCTTAGGGAGCTTAAGTGCCTTGTACACATTAAAAGTGACTTCCTCATCGTCAACTCTCATTTTTAACTTCGCTGCCCTCACATCATAATTTCTCCACCAGTAGCTAAGAATGGTCGCCCCAAAATAATGGGCACTTCCTCATCTGCCTCGTAATCAAGAACAATAAAATCAGCTGGCAGAATAAATTTTTCCACTCGAACTAACACATCCTCAATAATTCCTTCTGGCATAACTAGTGACCTATCTGCTAACTGTAAAGTGATTGTAGTAGGTATAAGCACCCCCAATCTGAGTTGCTTGAACAAAGAGAATGGCATCAAATTTATACTAGCCCCTAAATCACACAGGGCTCTCCCAACTTCTTGTTTTCCAAGAGACAAAGGAATTACGAAACTCCCAGGATCCTTCAACTTAGGAGGAAGTTTACTCTGAACCCCGGCACTGCACTCTTCAGTAAGTGAAAATGTTCCGAACTCTGCATGACCTCGTTTGTTTGCCACAATATCTCTGAGATACCTTGCATACTTAGGCACTTCCTGCAAAATTTCCACCAAAGGCAAATTCTCACTCACTTGGCTCAAAATATCTAAGAAGTTTTTGTACTTAGCATCATCATTTTGCTTCTGCAGTCTTTGTGGAAACGGAGGTGGTGGCCTTGTCGCAATTACTTGCTCGGGTCCTTTATCATCTTTTCATTTCCCCTCAATTGGCTTGGGAACTAATTCTCCTTCAGGATGAGATGTATTCTTCTTTTTCTTTAGAACTTCTTCTAGTACTCTTCCATTTCTCAAGGTGACTGCATTGACTTGAGCTTCAGGATTAGGCTCAGTATCACTAGGAAGAGCCCCAACTGGTCTGGTATTTTGGACACTGGAAAGTTGGCCCACTTGGCGCTCCAAATTTCTCAGTGCTGCGGCTTGAGCCTGCTGATCAGCCATTATTTTCTGATTGAAAGCCTGTTGATCTGCTATTAATTTCTGATTGAGGGCTTGCTGGCCGGCCATCAATTTCTTTATCATCTCCTCAAGTCTAACTTGTTGTTCAACCTGAGGTGGTCTGTATTGTTGTTGAGGTGCTTGAGGCCGGTATTGATTCTGATTGACTTAATTTCCACCCCAAGAGAAGTTTGGGTGGTTCCTCCAGTTGGGATTGTGAGTGTCCCCATACTGATTTTTTTGGCCTCGATTTGCATTACCCACAAAATATACAGACTCTGGATTTGCTGGGCATAGATTTCTCATGTGACCCTCTCCACAGACTTCACAAAATACATGAACCTGTTGCACTGGTTGCACTGCTGGGCTTGTTGCTTGTTAATGATCATGGTCATCTGATTAACTTGGTTGGTCAACGTAGAGATCTGTGCTGACAAGGCTGAGACAACATCTAATTCAAGAACCCCTGGTGATTTTTGTACCATATTCCTACCCATCTCTCCTTGCCAATCTGGATTGCTTTTGGAGAATTTGTTCAATAATGCAAATATTTCGTCATAGTTCTTCTCCAATACTTGACCTCTAGCTGCAACATCTATCACAATCTTTGTTTGGGGATGGATCCCTTATATGAAAGTGTGAACTAACACTTCGTTCGTCTGATTATGATGAGGACAGTCTCTGAGTAGCCCCTTGAACCTTTCCCATGCTGAATATAAAGATTCTTTTTCTTTCTGTTTAAAGGAAACTATCTTACTTCTGATCTTTGCAGCTTTGCCTGAAGAAAAGAAACTTGCCAGAAATGTTATTGCCAAATCATTCCATGATGTAATGGAATTAGCTGGTTCTACCTTTAGCCATCGCTTAGCCTCTCCCAACAGAGAGAATGGAAAAAGTGTGAGCCTCACATAATCTGGAGTGACCCCGTTAGTGATATAAGTATCACTAATCTCCAAGAAGTTCAAAATATGTTGTTGTGGATCCTCGTGTGGAAGACCCATAAACTGCCCGTTTGCATGAAGTAGCTGGATCATGCTCTGTTTCAGATCAAAGTGCCCGGTGATTCTGGGCTTCACGATGCTGGAGGTAACATTAGCAATACTGGGCATTGCTACCTCCTGAACAACCATATGTTGCTCCTCTGCCATGTTCACAGGAAATTGAACGAGTGCCTGAATATTGTTTGTATCCTTTGCTTCCTTCAACCTCCTGTGAAATGTTCTCTCAAGTTCGGGGTCAAAGCCGTTGAGTCTGTCCTAGCTTCTGACTCTACGCATTCAGTCAAAGTTCCTGAGCTTAGAGTAACAATCAAGTAATGTTAGACTAGATGAAATAAACAATTAAAGCAAAAACTAGAAAGTAGTCTATATTCAAGTCCCCATCAACAACGCCAAAAACTTGTTGTTCCTAAACGCACACGCAAGTATACGTGGCCGTACAAGTAATACAATGATAAATTGAGTGTCGAACCCACATAGACTTGTATAAACTACTCACTAAATCACTAAAATTGTTATTCAATCAAGCCAAAATCTAAATCCAAAAATGTAATTATATTATACTATGATTCTAAGTAATAACTAAATTATCAAGTAACGAGTTGATTGTTGTGTATTCAATAGAGACAAATATTCCAGGGTTGTGATCGATTCACCATTCGTATTGTGTTCTAATTAACCCTCCCTTTCATATAATTCACTCATGGTTGCTAATTAATCGATAATTTCTCTCATAGCCTTCTCCCGAAGTACTACTCGCCTATTCTCAATAGATTAACGCCTATATTCCTATGAAATTAATCTATTAGAACGCATTAAGATTACAATATTAATTAAGCACAGTGACTAGGTATATTCCTATCCTAACCACAAATCCGCTCCCTTGAAGGGTTAAGATCGCGCTCTCTTCAATTTTTCTCTAATCTATACACGGCTTTCCCAAGCATAATAGCATAGATAGTATATAGAACCCAACTGCTGGCCAGACAATTAAGCAATTAAACACAGAATTGAAGAAAGAACCATATATTGGTGAATTATAATTAAGGTCAAGCTAATGTCAAACAACAATATTCATGGCTAAATCACAAACCCAGAACAATGGGTGTTTAGCCACTCATGATATAATTAAACAATTGCATAAGTGTTGAATCAATTGTAAATACTAGAAAAAGATGAAGAAAACTGAGAATTCTCCTAACGATCCCGTGTGTGTTTTTCCTCCAATGTGGCGTCAACCTCCTCTCCAAAAATAAGTTTAGTCTTGCTTTTATACGTGTTGGGTAGGTCTATGGCCGAATAAACCGTGTCCCGAGCAAAATAGGCCAATTTGCCGCCACCGGCGCCCTGGACAGCGTTGGGCGCCCACCAAGGCGCTGCTCCTATTTTAGCTACTGCCCACAGCGCCACAGGTGGCGCCAGGCGCTGCCTGTGGCACCCACAATCGCACTTTTTCCGGTTTTGTCCGTTTTGGTTCTAATTTCGCGCGTTTCGCCCCCGATTGCTCCCGGATCATTCCTATACATAAAAACACTTAAAATTAATATAAATCATCATGTTTAACATCCCAAATTCACGAAACAAAAGTAAAATATGAGGCGATATACATAGAAATATATATACTTTAAGCTAAACATCACCTTTCATCTTTATTTCTCAAATTCCCCTCCTTCAACATTTGACGTCTTTCTCCGTTTCGTTTCTTCCTTTTTTTTCTCTCCAACGCCCTTCTCTTATTTAATTTGTCTATTTTCTCTCCTACTCTTTACATAATTTTGCTTCATTTGTCAAAACTCAATAGGAAAATGCGGATTAATATTAACCCAAATTTTAGTATCTTTTTTTCCCCCTGTGTTTTTCGAATTTTTGTTCCTAATACATTTTATAAGGATTCCCGTCTTCTAATTTCCTCATTTATGCTTTTTAATTCGTTTTCAAAATTTTATAATGTAAGAATTCTGATAAGTATAAAACCAATTAACCACTACAATTTTTCAAATGCAAATTTATTTATTTATTTATTTGAAGTTTGATAACGACAAGTGTGGTTCTAGAGCGGGGACAAGTGTGCTTTCACTTGGTCATTTATTTTGAAGTCCCAATTAATTTTTGAATTGTACTTTATTCACTTTGTCCCAAATTATCTGTTGTTGCTTCTGGAGAGTTAAATAGTACAATATATTAGTCAAACTATTGAAAGTCATGCTTAAGTAAAAAGTGTTATGCAATACAGATGGAGAATTGTCCCCTATATATAGAAGGAGATAAGAAAGGGGAAGGGGGACCTTTTTTCGAGAAAGCTATCGAAGAGTATATTCACTTTGTCTTATCTATTGACTCAAATATAGAGAATATTCTAGATCCAAGAACTCTGAAATCCTCTCATATTGCCTATCATTCCATCAGTTGACATACGAGGTTACCAATATTCAACGCACAACATTTGGAGCATATTCACCTGCATTTCCTAGATCCAGTGGTTATTAAGCTTAACTAGGATTAACCTAACACTAAATTTCATTTAACTACATATTAAGTGTCTTATCACATTTTTGGGTAAAATAGTAAGCTATCTCATGTTGCTTTTGATTATAAAATATTTCAGTGAAACTACATGTCTAATGAATTTATTTTATCTACGTGCTCGAAACTGTAAAGTGCAAACGTAGAACCAGCAGAATTTGAGGAAATGAGGTGGAACAGAGAGTCTGCCAGCAAGGTGGGGCCCAACGGACACTTGTCAAAACAAAAGGTACCCTCACACAACTATTGTTGGTTGTGTCTCGCCCAAAATAAAATTTCTCGTTTTAATGTGTTATCCCTTGAGAAAAAATGAACTGATTCATTAAGGTGAAAGATATTGTGCAAATAAAATACTATAATGAGGGAAATTTTCACAAAAATAAACTTTTTTTTCCAGTATGGGTCAAAATCTTTCTTTAGAATATTTAAGCCAAGATAGTACTAGGGAAAAAGTTCCCAAGTCGTCGTTTGTCGAAATAGCCCAAGAAGCGGCGACGTCTGTGGTTGAAGAGTCAACAGGGGTCAAGTCGAAGAGCCAACAAGGGCCAGAGTCGAGGTGTCAACAAGGGCCGAGGCCGAGGTCGAGTACGTTTGGAAGATTTATACCGATTAGTTTAAAGATAGGATATTAAGGAGAATATTCTAGCGGATATTCTCTACACTTGTACTATTAGGGTTTCTTAAGAGCATGTTTTCTATAAATAGAAAAAGACACAATAATAGGGGACATGTGATATTCATTTGTAAAAAACACACTTTGACTTGACAAAGAGAATTGGATCTTATTTGTTAAGATACAAATATCACATTTTCACTAAGATTCATGTCTATTATTTTTCACTAGAATCGAAAATAAGCCAAATATTCAAGGGATTATTTATAATTCATCATTGTCAGAAAGAACATCCACTTATTCCATCATTTCTTAGGTGACCTTCATTCCATTTACTTAAATGTTTTTTATTTCTATACATTCATATTGAATACTACATTATTGCTTCTGATTTCTAGAATATTTATTGTATACCACTGCCTTTGTCCGACCGTATCTACGTAGTATTTGTTGCTTAATTAAGAACCCCATCTTGGGATTATTGTTAGCTAAGATTAACCCTTATTAATATAAGTTTAATTATTTGAACCAAGATCTATATTACAATTTGGTGTCGTCTATGAGGATTGATCGGGTCCAAGCCTAGACTACTATTGTGTGGCGAAAATGGTCGATGTAGTTTTACCCAACAAGGCCGGGATCGAATCCATAGGGAGTTAATTTGTTCGGAATTAGGTTTATATCTAAGTCCAGATTCGGGTTTTTCTATTAATTACACTTCCACATAGTTGGATTTTGATTCTACTACTAACTATATTCTATTGCATGCAATAATTGAAACTAAGTGCAATATTTTTGTCATTGATTTTCAAGTGTTTAAAGAGACTAGGGTAGTGACTTCTACCTAGGTGGATATCTAACGGGTAGAAATAATATAGGGAAAGCTTGATTAATTGGGGTCGTAATATAGCTATCACACCCGGGTACTCACTCTATACCTCTCGATAGTTTGAGTGATTTTTCCCAATTTGGCTTTCTCAAGTCCAAATGGATATTCATGCAATTCAAGTGATATTAGCTCAAGTCAGGTATTATTATCTCTAGGTTTAACCCTTTAATTGGGCTATCAATTTCTTGAGTTCACCCCAATTCCTTGTTATCCTAATTTTCCTAGACTTAGTCCCTTTTCTCAAGTAGAGACTAAGTCATAAAGGCATGAATCAGTGTTGCAACCACTAATTCTATTGATCTAGCAAGAACTAGGCTAAATATCACTAACCCATACACATTCAAGCACTAAAATTCAATACCTAGTAAATACCCACACTAAGGTTGGGTCACAACCCTAACTATGGGTCTAGCCACTCATGGAAATAACAGAAACTGAAGATGAAAAGAAGATAAAATTCATAATATTAGATTAAAATATGAAAATCTAATGTTATAAGATGAATCTTGTACAAAATTTCCAAAAACGGAAGTTACTGCCGCCTCACGTGCTCAGCCAATACATTACATAACCTAAAAATGACAAAAAGTTCTATTTATACTAAGCTGAAATTTTTGGACAAAAAATACCCCTATGGAGGCTGTGCGGCCGCATAATTCTGAGCGTGACCGCACTCTTGCTTTCGCGACCGCGTAATTCTGATCACGGTCTGTGTTCTACACTTCTGGCTCTAGGTTGAGCATAGTTTCGCGGACCGCATAATTTCCATCGCGGTCGCGTAAGAGACTTCCGCGGACGCATAATTCTGATGCAGACCGCACTTCTCATTATTTCTTGAATTGTAAGCTATCTGAACCTAAGCCACCGCGGTCCCCGTAATTCTAATCACGGCCGCACAGGTACTTTCCCTGCCACACCTTTCTGGTGCGGACCGCGTTCATGCCTAAAACTCAACCTCTCTGAATCTCCCTTTTGCGGACCTCAAAATAGTGATCGCGACCGCGTTGTGGCTTTTGCGGCCGCACAATATTTGTGTGGTCCGCGTTTCAGATCTCTTGGTTTAGTCTTGATTTTTTTTCAAGTTTTGACTCCTTTACGAGTTGATTATGACTCCTTTGGCTCATTTTGAACAATTCTTGCAAGGAAGCATATTATATTAGTTTCCGATAATACATTCACGCATTTTGTCCCAAAACACAAGTAAAAGAGAGCAAATAATAGGTTTAAATCCCTACTTATCAACTCCCACAAACTTAAGCTTTTGCTTGTCCTCAAGAAAATAAGGTAATTCCCACCTCCACAAGAAAAAAGGATATTTCAGCCAGCCTAAGGTGACTCCATCAAGCATCAATTGGGACTAACAATTACCCTCAACACAAATGAATTATCAACTACATCATGTTATGACCTTTTGAGTACCATAGTGCTAATGTGACACTAGAGCATCAAGAGTTGACTCAATTCATCAAGGAAGCTGGCTCTATCACGTAGGTCATTGTGGATCCCAAACTCCTCCTCCTCTACTCTCCATGAGCAAATCTCACTTTTTAGAATGTAACACTCAAAACAAGGATTGTGAAGAAGTGCGCTCATCACTCTCAAAAGAATTCCACAAGTTCGACTCTAAGTACCATAAGCTTGCCCCTTATGTAAATCACCACTAATGTAAGATTACTCAACTTGAAATCATATAGGGCTTTTGCGGGGATGTAATGAAGGCTTTTGGATCAAGGTAGGACTTATCGGACTATGATGGTTTTATCTTTCCTTAAGCACTCCATTTTCTCATTTCGGCTCATACTTTCTTGACTCTTTGAGACATTTTCTTCTTCCTTAGGGGAACTAGAGAGACATACTGCCACTCTTTCTTACTCATGACAACCATTTTATCCTTTTCTCATCATTCCATGCCTTTCATTATTGTGTTCTTTGAATCCCTTTAACCTTCACTTTCTTTTTGACATATTTCTTTTTGGCTTTTCTTCCTTTTCTTTGGATTTCCTTTTCTTCAATTCTTTTTCTTCTTTGAAATATTTATCACTTTAAAATTTCTCGTATCTCCCCCAAACTTATGCTTTTGCCAATTGTTTATCATGAATGCTAAGGAAATATCGGGTGCCGAGAGAGCAGCATTATAGAACGGATAAAGGCTTGTAATGTGGCTAATGAATGAAAAAGGCTTAGGCTCAAAGAGGTTGACTAGGGATATCACATTGGCAGGATATGGAAGCTTTCAAGTTTCAAATTGGACTAAGGAGAGCCTACAATCATTTATCAAGTCGAGCTACACTTAGAATTTCGCCTAGACAAATATTCAGGCAAGTTCTAGACTTATTGGCATGGATCTTGAACTTGCAATTCAATAACTCACCTCTCAAGATGTTGGATTGTTAAAGAGAACAGAGTCGAGGGCCCACAACAACCTTAGCTAAGATTGAAAATCACAAATGGCTCAAGGAAACCACTCGATGATTGTTTTAGTCAACTAAAGAATCTAAAGGCCACAACTAGAGATAATCTTTGCTAATCAACTTGTATCTAACCATGAGGTCGAAGGTAAATGTGTTAGTACCAAGTGAAGCCTTCTTGAAACACTTTTATTCATTACTACTATATACACCAAAACATAAAGAAAACGGACACAATCCCTTAAGAAGGTTGTCACGCCATCCATCGTTGGGAAGAGCCACTCAGTTCACACAACATCCACCTTTATAAAGAACCATGGCATTAAGAAAATCAAAGGCTTATTGTTCACACAAAACATAAAAAAAAGTTAAAAACTTAAAAAGAAGCTACTAAAAGAAAAAAGAAGCTATGCTACTAGAAAAATAACGAATAAGTTATAAAGTAAACTACAGAAAGTAAACTGAATATGTACAAAATGGAACAAAACGAATATATACATAATGGCAATGAATATATACATTGAATGGTAAAATTATATACATACCAAAACTGAAAATAAAGATAATTAAAGAAAAAGTAAAATAGTATCATAGTTATTACATACCAAATGTCATCACAAATCAAAATGGAACCCCCCCCCCCCCCCCCC
>ML244143.1:621-34538 GCA_005239495.1 Nicotiana undulata | reverse complement strand
CCAACCCAAATAAAAAATAGCATTGTCCTCAATGCTAATAACAAAATAAGATCAGGGAAAGGGTAGAGAGTAAACATAACTCCCTATGTGGTCTCTGTTTGCATTAGTCAGGAACATAAGTGGGGCCCTCACACTGCATAGGATCATCAGCACTCTCTTTATCCTCTAACTAGATCTCCATATCCTCTGGCTGGTGGATTACGGGGTTGCTGAGCATCTTGATCAGCTCCTCAGCAGTGTATGAAGTGGCTGTTGGCTCCTCAGACTGGCCAGCTACTGCATCTGATGCCTCATGCTTTGTTGCTAGTGTTGCTGGGGTTGTCTCCTCTATGAGCAGGCCCAATGGGATATCTCCAGTAGAGGCAATCTTCTCTACTTCCTTGCTCAGCTTCTCCACCGACTCCTTTGAGGCATGAGTCTTTCGCATATTCTTCACCTGCTTGCCCAGATCCTTGATAACATTACCAGGTGCATAAAGAGTCTATAGGATCTTCTTCTGGCTGTCCAGAAGCTTCTTCTGGTTGCACAGAAGCTCCTTCAATGAATCCTCCACTGATGGGGGTACCTGAAGCTATGACGGGGTTGAAGACTGTGTTGTTATTGCACTAGATAGGACTTTCAGCTTTGTTGTAGCTGCCTGCATCCAATTGTTGAAGCTGGAAAGTGTCCGTGAAACCCCCAGTACAGTATGAGGGTAGGTGGAAGATGAAGGCACAAATAATGGCACTAAGATGTATGGCCCTGATAAAGGAGGAGGCATGGCAGCTGAAGAACCCGCTGGTGTGGAAGGCTCTGACCCGGTGGCCACTACCCTTGGCTCTTCAGACTGGCCAGTGGAGGTAGTTGGTTTGCCCTTGGCTTTAGGGTTGTCCGCTCCTTGGAGGTGATACCAGGAGAAAGGCTTTTTAGCCCCCATCTTCGTATCAAAGTGCCTCTTCTCTACCCGTTGGTCTTCTCAGACTGGGTAGGGATAAGATCTTTCTTCTGTGACAATCGCCTTGGAGATGTGGTAGGACATCAGGTTCCCCACATTAATTGGATACCCCGCCATGATGGAAGCTATCAAGATTACCCGGGTGAGTGGAAGGACATTATCATGTTGGCAAGGGTCAAGCCGGCTGCACATGAATGTTGACCACCCTTTGGCTTCAAATCTAAGGGTGTTTCTGACTATTAGAAATCCAGTTGTGAGCCATGCCAGTGTTGTCCCTAGAATAGCTAGTATCTCCGCTAGACATGGACGAGCTTCTTCATCCAAGGCTAGCTTCTCCAAGTACTGCACTGCCTCCACATCCTCAAATCTGGCATATGAGTTCAGAGTGTGGCCATCAAACCGGATCTTCAAGTTTTGGATCTTTGTCACAGTGATACCCTTTTTGATATGGGCAACATTAGCATAGAACTCCTTGACAAGGTATTCATTGGCGTCCACTACTTTCCTTGTGAAATACTTCCATCATTTTCTCTCCTCAAATTGTTTTAGGACATTTGGATTGTGCGGAAGTAGGTTTCTTGTTATGAATTGTTGCTCAAGAGTAAGCGACCTTTGGGGCACCATTCTCGGAACTTGGCATAGGCCTTTTCGCTCAAAAATCTATCATCCCACACCATACCCCCCACATTAGTATCACCCCCTCTCCCATCATCTGGGACGTCGTCATCATCATAAACATTTATTGGGGCAGATGTTGAGGTAGGTGTTGTAGCAGGTGGGGAAGATGGTTCCGATGCCTCACTACCTCCCTTTGAGACATCAAACGACCCAGAAGAGGAGGTAGGTTCATTGACCAAGCGGAATGGTTTTTATTGTGCCTTCAGTTGGGGTTGTGCAGATTCTCCCACAGAAGTCTCCCCAGATGGGAGGTATTCACTGGTGTCCGAAGATTCCGGAGGAGGTCTAACGAGGGTAGCCTTTTTGCCCACTACCATTTGGACTGATAAGGGCAAGGTTTGCTTTCCTGTACCCCGACCTCGGGAGGATTCTACCCTCCCTTTGGATGTGTCTCCTATACCACGAGAACACACCATTATCTACAACACACAAGTAGTGAAAGTAAGTTAGAATTTGGAGTTCAACATTTGATTAAGCATTACAAATGAAATGAAAATTAGTGCTTCATAGAACGGGGCATTGCGGACCGCACAATAATAAGCGCGGCCGCGAAGAGACCAAGATCAGACTACGGGTTCTCTGAAGTTGATCCACCGCGGACCGCACAAAGATGAGTGCGGCCGCGAAAGACCCATCGCGGACTGCACAAAATTGAGTGCGGCCGAGAAAGTAAATTATTGACTCTCTGAAGTTCTATTACGCGGACCGCACAAAAATGGGTGCGTCCGCGAAAGAACAACTTTGCACCGCACAAAAGTGACTGCGGCCGCGAATTCTAAACAACTATCAGTTCCTTGAAGTTAGGGTATCGCGGACCGCACAATTTTATACGCGGCCGCATACCCTATCGCGGACCGTACAAAAGTGTGTGCGGCCGCGAAGTTCAAATTAGTTTGGCACCTGTGAACTCTTTATACTAGGGTTTTCACTAATTACCCAAGAATTATGGCAATTAAATATGCAAAGTTACTAACCCCAGCCCCCATTATGTATACAAACACTACCCATATATTTTTAAGTAAAGATTAAGCATCATTTTGACATTATGGCATGATCTTACCCTAACTAAAACAAAGATAAAATAAATGAAAAATATGAAATTCAATCATTGAAATGAACATACCAGTAATGAAGAGTAGTGGGAAATCAACACATGATGAAAAAGTGATGAGATTGAAAGCAAGAACAAGTGCACAGTGCTTTAAAGTGTTAATAGTTCCCAAAACTTCTATTTATACTCTGACTCCAAAGGACCCACCGACTTACCTGAATGCGGCCGCGAAATTTTGTCGTGGTCCGCACTCTCTTACCTTTTTGTAGCTCAGCCTCAAATTCATGGGCGCGTTTTGCGAAAAATTGGCAGCGGCCGCAAAATTTGTGCGGTCCGCGGAATTTTGAACGCGACCGAGAATTCCTAAGGAATTTTGTCAGGCCAACTTCAGAGAGTTGGTATTTTTCCTATTTCAGCTACGTTACCGCGCATAGAATTGTGCAACCGTGAAGTGCTTGTGCGGTCCGCATAATTTTGGGTGCGGTCTGCGAAATTTCACCACTTAGCCAAATTTTTCCTTGTCAATTTCCTGCACTGCACAACCAATTCCTAAACACACTTCACAACCAGTTAGTCCAAAACAATGTCTAATCTAAGAAGAAAATCAAAAGAAAAAAAAACACATGGGTTGCCTCCCAAGAAGCGCCTGATTTAACGTCGCGGCACGACGCATATTACCATCATTATTTTAAATATATCAATGCCACAACGTGGTTATCATTAATCTTTCCAAGGTAGTGCTTCACTCGGTGCCCATTAACTCTAAAGATCTCACCATTCTTGTTTTTCAAATCTAGAGCACCAAAAGGAGTCACATGTACCACTTCAAAAGGACCACTCCACTTTGACTTGAGCTTTCCCGGAAACATCTGTAACCGAGAGTTGAATAGAAGAACCAAGTCACCTTCTTTGAATTCTTTGTTCCGGATATACTTATCATGTAGATACTTCTTTTTTTCCTTATACAAGGACGAACTAGAGTAAGCATGGAACCGGAACTCATCAAGTTCATTTAGGTTCTCTACCCGGAGATTGGCAGCTACATCCTATTCAAGGTTCAATTTCTTCAGCGCCCACATGGCCTTGTGCTCTAATTCCACCGGAAGATGACCTGCTTTCCCAGATACCAACCGGTACGGAGACATACCAATTGAAGTCTTGTAAGCTGTTCTATATGCCCATAAAGCATCGTTAAGTTTCCTTGACCAATCAGTCTAGTTTGCATTGATAGTCTTGGATAGAATGCTCTTGATGTCCCTGGTGGAGACCTCAAACTGTCCACCTTCCTGGGGGTGATAGGGGGTTGACACCTTATGAGTGACACCATACTTGGAGTGTAAAGTGTCAAAGGCTTTGTTGCAAAAATGAGAACCCCCATCATTCATGATACCTTGGGGTGCCGGACCTTGTGAATATGTTTTTATTCAAGAAAATCACCACACTCCGTGCCTCATTGTTGGGCAAAGCCACAACTTCAACCCATTTGGAAACGTAATCCACAACAACATGAATATAAGTGTTCCTACATGAACTCACAAATGGTCCCATAAATTCGATGCCCCACTCGTTGAAAATATTAAACTCAAGGATAGTGGTGAGAGGAATTTCATTCTTCTTGGAAATTCCACCGGATCTTTGGCACTCATCACAAGGCCTAACGAGCTCGCTAGCGTCTTTGTACAAGGTAGGCCAATAGAATCCACAACTTAGGACCTTTGTAGCAGTTCTCGCCCCACCATGATGAACACCATAGGGCGAGGAATGGAAAGCTTCAAGATTACTCAATTGATCTTCTTCTGGAACACATCTCCGGATAACACCATCATTGCAATTTTTGAAAAGATATGGCTCGTCCCAATAGAAATCCAAGCAATCCCGTTTGAGATTCTTCCTTTGGTTTGGAGAGAACTAATTCGGGACAATGCCAGTCACAAGAAAGTCAGCCACATCGGTGAACCAAGGCATCCCGGTCAACACGAAGAGGAGTTTTTCATCCGGAAACGAATCATTGATCTCGAGGCCATCATGGGGCCTCCCCTCCTCTTCAATGTGGGACAAGTGGTCCGCCACTCGATTCTCACTCCCTTTGCGATCTATGATTTCACGGTCAAACTCTTGTAGAAAAAGAACCCACCGCATCAACCTAGCCTTAGAGTCCTTTTTACTCATCAAGTAACGAAGTTCCGCGTGATCGGTGTGCATAATCACTTTGGTACCCATGAGTTACTGTCACGACCCAAACTGGAGGATCATGACTAGCACCCGGGCCATATTTTCCGAGCACCAACGTACATTTTATCTAGTCTTCTTTATTATATTTAAGGGGTAACGAGATCAATAAATCACATGGGATGACTAGATTGCTAAGAAACTACATAAAAGGTACGAGCTACAACGCTGCCATGAAAGACTATACAACAAAAATTAGCCAACAAGGCATACCAAACTATACATGAGTCGACACATGTCTATAAGCCTCTAAAGAAGCATAAGTAATGCAACATCGACGGAACATGGCCCCGACATACCCGTAACATCTATAACAAAATGCATACCAAGACCACGGTAAGTCTGGAGAAGGGATCTCGCCTATAACCGCTGAACAGGAAAACCTACTGTGGTGGAGGAACTGCGTCTACTTGTCTATCAGGACCTGCAGCACGACATGCATCGTCCACCAATAAAAGGACGTCAGTACGAATAAAGTACTGAGTATGTAAGGCATGAAAGCATAAAGAAGAACAGTAATGTAAAGAGAGATGTAAGAGATACAACCTGTAGCATCTGAGTGCTTCTAAGAGACAGTAACATGAAATGCATGATACATATATACACATAATCTTTTTAAAACATCCACCTCTGTGGGCATCATCATCATCATAGAACATTCGCCTCTGTGGGCATCATCATCATCATATCATACCCGACCTCAAAGAGGACTCGTTAAACCCAACTGATCAGTGGTTGCAAAATAGGTGCCATACCCGACCGACTATAGCGCGAATCGGTAGATTAAAATAGATACATATATATAATGCATGCAGGACTCATCGGAATCATGTTCTGAACATTTCGGAGTGACGTAAGGTCAATATTCTCCGTACACATCATTGGTGATAACTATTCATCGAGAATCTTATAAGAATCAAGAAGTACCAACAACATTGATAACATAAGAATAAGAGAATCAACCTCAACATCAATTGTTCCATAAGAAGGGAAACAATGTAAGTACTGCTAGCTTCTTAGAGTAGAGTATCTTTGGAAGCTCGTTCATTGCATTACGTACAATCGGAGTCGTGCAAAAGAAGGAAAGGGATAGACTCACATACCTTGTATATACTTCCCCAACCTCAAGCTACGAAAATGTCACAACTCCTTAATCTACAATAAGAGAAACGACCTTATCGTTATAGTTTAAGCGTCATAACTATTACGTATCGACCACAACCTATTTTACGATGAAATGAACAGAACCTCCCCTATATATATGAATTCACACAAGTAAAAACAATCACCAAACAGCCCAAACAACATCAATAATAATCATTTAGCCTCCCAAAACAGTCCACACACAACCTAATCACTTTATACATAAGATGACCACCGTAGTTGTGTCAAACGACCCGGAAATGTTACAACGAATGACCAGATTACAACCCTACATATATATGGTGTTTCTACACACCCTTCCTCCTCCAAAACTCCACAAAACAATAGTAAAACACGCATCCCAACAGCAACACAAAACAGTCCGCTACAAGTCAAATAACTCGAACTCACAGCTTCCGATCACCGTCTCATGAGTTCTAACTATTAGGAAACATATTTATCAACCTTCCTTGATATTTAAGCACTTAAATAAAGATATTAGACATTTATTAACTATGAATTAACTTCCAAAACTCTAACTACAAAGAAAAAGGAGAGGCGGTATAATGACACTTACGTCGTACGGATCGTTTTGATGTTATTGCTTCTCGATTTCATGCCCGGGATGATATTCTTATTTGAAACCCTAGAAGATAGCTTGAGGTTATGTTTATGGGTGTTCTCTGGTAGTTTTATTATGAATAATGAAGAGAAAGCCGACCTAAGGTTTATTTATATCAAGTTTGGAAAAGTCAAAGAGGTGCTAGCTTGGCACCCTAGGATTGGTCCATCTTCCGACGCTTATATCTTTTTATCCCGATGTCGTATGAATGAACGGTTAAGAGAGTTGAAAACTAAATTCCAAGACCTTCAATTTGGTATATAATATGTCCCAATAAGACCTCATATAACACATGAAATGTATTGCTCAAAAAGCTCTAGTGATCCACCTACTTGTCACTTATGATGTCTGCGCAGTCTCGCGAAACTGCAAATATCTCTCTACTCCTACGTCGTATCGATGAACGGTATATTGAATTTGAAACTAGAATCATAGATATTAAATTTTGTTGGTAATTCATCCAATAATTCCAAGTATATTGGGAGAAAAGCTCAGTTACATTTGACCTAATGTTCAGCACATTATGAGTGTAACTTGTGAAGACCTTTGCCGACTTTTGTTCCACAACTTGCTTGACTTCAAAATGTAGAACACAACTATCATACAATAAAAATTAACTCATAGAAAACCTCCTTATCATGTAATGAACCATAGTCTCACCCTAAAGTACATGTTATAACATTCCAAACTCGTCGACTTTCGACGAAACTTATTTTCTTCAATTGGTTTAGCTTCTAAGCTTTCCAACCCTCTTGGTACTCGTTATTCATGATCCTAAATATTTGTAACCTCCAATGTAACATGATTTACTTACTTTATATTCCATCAAATCTAATTTTATTTCGGAGCTTACATCAATTGACTTACGATGTACTCTCACGTACGAAAACATGGGGTGTAACAGGTACAGACGGAACTTTTCCATGGCGAAGACAATGGCTAATAGCTCTTTCTTGGTCACCATATAGTTGACTTGGGCGTCGTTCATTGTCTTGCTTTCATAATAGATCGGAATAAATATCTTGTTGATTCTTTGCCCCAATACCTCAACGTCGTTAGTATCGCACATGAGCTCAAATGGTAAGCTCCAATTGGGTGCGGTAATGATGGGAGTGGTAGTCAACCTATACTTGAGTAGCTCAAAAGCTTTCATGCAATCATCATTGAACCCAAACTTGGCATCTTTTTCCAATAACTTGCACAAGGGTTCACCACTTTTGAGAAATCCTTGATGAACCTACGGTAAAACCCCGCGTGACCTAGAAAGCTCCTCACTCCCTTGACGGAATAAGGAGGAGGGAGTTTTGATATCACTTCAATCTTTGTTTTATCCACTTCAATACCATTCTTGGAGATCTTATGGCCGAGGATAATGCCCTCCTCGACCATAAAGTGGCACTTCTCCCAATTTAGCACTAAGTTGGTCTCGTCACATCGGGCCAAAAATTTATCAAGACTATCCAAACATTCTTAAAAGGAATTCCCCACAACATAAAAATCATCCATGAACACCTCGAGGAAGTCCTCCACCATATACGTGAATATTGCCATCATACACCGATGAAAAGTAGTTGGTGCATTACACAAACCAAACGGCATCCTTGAGAATGCAAATGTGCCATATAGACAAGTGAAGGTGGTTTTCTTTTGATCTTCATGTGCAATAAGAATCTGGTTATATCCGGAATACCTATCCAAGAAGCAATAATAAGCACGTCTGGCAAGTCTATCCAACATTTGATCAAGAAATGGCGTCCATATGTGTAGGATCTCATTCCTTGCAAAACATTTGCACATTCTACCAAGCCTTCCTTCTCATCCTCATCATGATTCAACAACACAACTTCCAAAGGGTCTTCCACATTAATCATAGCACTTGTGTCATCAACAATCACCTCAGTCACAAGATCCACAAACGAACACACTTCGTCACTATTAGGCTGCCTCATTGACTTGCACACACGGAACATAACATTTTCATATCCCACTCGGAAGGTGAGATCCCCAGCTTCCACATCAACTAAGGCCTTCCCTGTAGCTAGTAAAGGTCTCCCCAATATGATTGGAATCTCATAGTCAACCTCACAGTCGAGTATCACAAAATCTTCAGGAAATATGAACTTGTCGACCTGAACTAGCATATAATCAATTATCCCCAATGGCCTCTTCATTGTCCGGTATGCCCTTTGCAATCTCATGGAAGTAGGTCTTGGTTGACCAATACCTAATGTCTTGAACACAGAATATGGCATCAAATTAAGGCTCGCTCCCAAATCACATAAGGCTTTGGCGAAATCGGCACTACCAATAGTGCATGGAATTGTAAAGGCGTTAGGGTCTTCTAGCTTTGGAGCCATGGAATGCACAATGGCACTCACTTGATGTGTCATTTTGATCGTTTCAGAGTTCATTGACCTCTTCTTTGTTACCAAGTCCTTCATAAACTTGGCATATCCTGGCATTTTTCTAGAGTTTCAACTAAAGGTACATTTATGGAAAATATTTTCATAATATCAATGAATTTCTTGAATTGGTTATCATTGTTTTTCTTTGCGAGCCTTTGAGGATACGGTGGTTCCATTTCTGGTATGTCTATCACGTGTTCCCTAGACAGGTTCACAGCATTTTGTGTCTCCTCCATGTTGTCATCAATGTCTATCCTCACTTCATCATTCACATTCTCAAAATTTACTTGCACATCATTGTCTAGCTCATCATTATCTTGCACCAACACATCATCACTCACAATTTTTATTGAAGTGGAGGTACTAGCAACTCCACCTCTCCCACTTCTTGTAGTCACCACCATAGCATTCCCTGTGTTGTTTTTGCACTTCGGGTTCAACACATCATCACTCACAACTTTTATTGAATTGGAGGTACTAGAAACCCCACCTCTCCCACTTCTTGTAGTCACCGCCATAGCATGCCCCGTGTTGTTTTCGCACTTCGGGTTCACCACTGTATCACTTGATAGTGCCCCCTTAGGGCGAGTATACAAGGCTTGACAAATTTGACCCATTTGGACTTTCACGTTTCGGATAGAAGTGTTGTGGGAGGCTATTTGGGCATCAGAGTCAGCGTTTCTTTCCATCATTTGCTTGAATATGCTTTATATCCGTCCCATCTTATTATTGGAAGAACTTTTCCCTTGTGATGGATATGGAGGTGGATATTTGGATTGTTGATACATCGGGGGCCTTTGAAATCCCGACCCCCAGTTTTCTTGATTATGGTTGTTCCAACACCCTTGATTTCCATTGCCTCCCCAATTACTATTATTGTTTTTCCCCCAATTGTTCGGATTGTTATTGTTGCCACTATTCTAATTCCCTTGTTGTCCTTGATTGCCCCAATTTTGATTTTTCCCTGTGATCTCCACTATTGTTGATTTGGAGCATTGCTCGGTTGACCTTTGTAATTATTGGTATATAAAAACCTCTTCACTTTGATCATCATAAGAATTGTCTTGATTGTAACCACTACGACTATGCTCAAATTGATCCGGATTGTTTTGAACTTGCTGGCCTCTTTGTCTTCTCTTGTTGACCATCATGTTCACTCCTTCTATGGAATTTACTTGCTTTGGCCCCTGAACATGCTGAAGTTGAGCCTTGGCTAACTGATTCATGGTGGTTGTCAACTCTTCTATGGCTTGTCCATAATCATGAAGTTCCTCGTGAAGGTGGGTAACATTAGGGTTACACTGAGGAACGTTGGCTCTACTTTTCCAAGCTGAGGAGGTGTCTGCCATCTCGACTAATATTTCACATGCTTTTGAATATGGAGTGTTCATGAAGTTACCCCATGCGAGCTGATTCACCACACACTGGTTAGTTGTGTTGATCTCCCTATAAAAAGTTTGCTGGATCATTGCCTCGGTCATATCATTGTTGGGGCATTCTTTGACCATTGTCCAGTATCTCTCCCAAATCTCATGTAACGATTCATTTATCTCTTGTTTAAAAGCAAGGATTTCATCTCTCAATGTTGCCATATGTCCCGGGGAAAAGAACTCTGCTATGAACTTCCCGGCCAACTCATCCCAAGTGGTGATGGAGTGGTTGGGTAGCCTCTCAAGCCAATCTAAAACCTTCCCTCTTAGAGAAAATGGGAAAATCCTAAACCTCAAAGCGTCCTCAGATACATTCTCCTGCTTGCTCCCCCATCACGTGTCTACAAAACCTTTGAGATGCTTATAGGCGTTTTGATGTGGAGCTCTAGTGAAGAAACCCCTTTGTTCCAATAGAGTAAGCATGACATTGGTTATTTGAAAATTGCCCGCCCAAAACCGGGGCGGGACAATTGCACTTGTGTAGCCTTCATTGGGCAACACCCGGTGTGCTTCCCTTGGAGGAGGTGTGGGAGGGTTTGGAACATTTTCATGAGGCGGGCGGCCTCTTCTTTGTACTAGGTTCAAGATAAACCTCATCCACTTCATTTTCATCTACCTCCTCCCCCTGAGGAATATGTCTGAGGGCCTCGTTAAGAGACATTTGGTACCTAAAAGCAATTGAGACACAAAATTAGAAAAATGGAAGGAAAGAAAAGCAGAACATACAAATAGTTAGATATATATCTAAAACCGTCTAACTCCCCGACAACGGCGCCAAAAATTGATCGGGTCCAAGCCTATACTACTATTTAGTAGCGAGGATGGTCGATGTAGTTTTACCTAACAAGGTCGGGATCGAATCCATATGGAGTTAATTTGTTTGGAATTAGGTTTATATCTAAGTCTAGATGCGGGTTTTTCTCTTAATTTCACTTTCACTGATTCTACTACTAACTATATTCTATTGTATGCAATAATTGAAACTAAGTACAATATTTTTGTTGTTGATTTTCAAGCGTTTAAAGAGACTAGGGTAGTGACTTCTACCTAGGTGGATATCTAACGGGTAGCAAGAATCTAGGGCAAGCTTGATTAATTGGGGTCGTAATATAGCTATCACACCCGGGTACGCACTCTATACCTCTCGGTAGTTTGAGTGATTTTTCCCAATTTGCCTTTCTCAAGTCCAAATGGGTATTCATGCAATTCAAGTGATATTAGCTCAAGTCGGGTATTACTATCTCTAGGTTTAACCCCTTAATTGGGGCTATCTATTTCTTGAGTTCACCCTAATCCCTAGTTAGCCTAATTTTCCTAGACTTAGTCCCTCTTTCTCAAGTAGAGACTAAGTCATAAAGGCATGAATCAGTGTTAGCAAACACTAATTCTATAGTTCTAGCAAGAACTAGGCTAAATATTACTAACCCATACACATTCAAGCCCTAAAATTCAGTACCCATTAAATACCCACACTAGGGTTGGGTCACAACCCTAGCTATAGGTCTAGCAACTCATGGAAATAACAGAAATTGAAGATGAAAAGAAGATAAAATTCATAATACTTGATTAAAAGATGAAAATCTAATGTTGTTAGATGAATCTTGTACAAATTTTCCAAAAACGGAAATTCCAATCGTCTCACGTGCTCAGCCAATACATAACATAACCTAAAAATGACAAAAAGTTCTATTTATACTAAGCTGAAATTTTCGGACAAAAATACCCCTGCAGAGGTTGTGCGGCCGCGTAATTCTGAGCGCGCCGCACTCTTGCTTTCGCGGCCGCGTAATTATGATCGCGGTCTGTATTCTTCACTTCTGGATCTGGGTTGAGCATAGTTTCGCGGACCGCATAATTTTCATCGCGGTGTAAGAGACTTCCGCGGCCGCATAATTCTGAAGCAGACCGCACTTCTCATTGTTGCTTGAATTGTAAGCTCTCTGAACCTCAACAATTGCGGTCCTCGTAATTCCAATCGCGGTCGCACCTTTCTGGTGCGGACCGCGTTCATCTTTTAGCCCAAAAATCAACCTCTATGAATCTCCCTTTCGCAGACCTCAAATAGTGATCGCAACCGCGTTGTGGCTTTTGCGGCCGCACAATATTTATGCGGTCCGCGTTTCAGATCTTTTGGACCAGTCTTGGTTTTTGTTTAAGTTTTGACTCCTTTATGAGTTGATTATGACTTCTTTGGCTCATTTTGAACAACTCTTGCAAGCAAGCATATTACATTAGTTTTTGGGAATACCTTCACGCATTTTTAGCCCAAAACACAAGTAAAACAGAGAAAATAATAGGTTAAAATCCCTACTTATTAGGGATTTCTTAGTTAAATTTTTAGTTTCCTCTAGATCTAAAATTAACGCAAGTGACTAACATTAAAAAAAAACCGAGATCTCCTTTCTTTGTGTATACAAAATGCTACGTGGCAGGTGACCAAGGAGAAAAGACGAAAATAAAAAGTGACTACCCAACCAACCTCATGAATATCATCAAAGAAAGTTGAGAAACAGTAGGCGAGGAAACGACGCCCAACGCGTCCCCTAGGCAAGAGAGGTCACCACCTCCACACTGCAGTATAACAAATGCCAGTGAAAAAGGGGCCTCCAGGTCTACGGAATAGGGGGCGCCTCCAGTAGTGAAAAAACTCCTCGAGGAATGGCTGACCGACATGCTAGGAAGTGTCCTTTACAAATCCGCTCCAAGCATGATTGTAGAAACTGCAAGGGCCTGTACGACACAACAAACAAACGAGCAGTGCAACTGACCCTTCGCTCCAACGACAGGTATAACTCATAATGTTACTGCTAGTGCAGGTGACAACACCCTCGTTGCCAATATAAAAAGGATGAAAGAAATGGAGAATGAAAACAAAGCACTCTGGGACCAGATGAAAGAACACCAAGAACGAGTTGACAAGATACTGGGCGCTCCTAGGCTGGTGCCAAAAGGGACGCCGACAGGTTCGTAGAGCAGCAATACAATGATGATGCAGCCCTGCATGCCATACTCAAGACCTTCAAATGCCGCCCTACCCTAGGATATACGACGGAACGACCGATCTTGAAGATCATGTGACTCATTACATCACCGCCGTGAAAGGCAACGACCTCGCCAAGGAAAAATGTACTCCATTTTGCTGAAGAAGTTTTGTGAAACCCTCACAAAGGGACATTACATGGTGTTCGTAGATGCCAGCCTGCTCCATTGAAACTTTCAAAGAAATGGTTGTTAAATTCATAACTGTCCATGTCGGAATCAAGAAGGTCGAGGCGAGAGTAAATGACATATTTTCTATTAAGCAGTCCTTGGGAGAGGGACTAAGGTACTTCCTTGCCCGATCAACGAAGAATGGATGACTCTAACAAATTGTTTAGCCGATTGATGAAGTAGCCTCCAACCACTTGGGATGAAATCCATAATGGTTATTGTACCGAGATCCAAGCAAACGAGGACGATCTCAACGGACCAACTCACCGGCTAACCTCGGTACAAGCCAAATCCAGAAAAGAACAAAGAGACAATACTAGAAGAGATCATCTGATTTCGCGACCTATCAGAGAACGACACAACCATATGTTAGGGTAGCATCTACACCCTTCCTCCGCTATGATGAAGGATAATCCAGACCAAGGACAGGGACTCATCGGAATGAAAGTGGTATGCTTCCTTTATTATCTGCTCACATTTTTTTTGTTGCCCACAGAAATAGTCTACGCTCTTGAGAACCTCGTAACAAAAGTGAAGTGGCCGCCAATGATGAGATCAGATCCGAACACTTGACGCCCTCTATGAGTTCCCCCAGGAATGCGGGCATAGAACGGAATATTGCATCACCCTAAGATAAGAAGTCATAAATATGCTACATTAAGGGCGCCTCAAAGAGCTATTAAGCTATACGGGGAGGACCAACTATGCACGAGGACGTGAACATCAAGGCTCGCTGAAGCCGTCATCGCCAGCTCTTACCATAAACATGATCATCGACGGAAGCGACAATTCCTCTATCAACGACGTGAAGTTCACCACCCCTCACAAACTCAAGTGATCTATCACCCACGAACGGTACGATGGACTCGAATAAAGTATCATCTTCGACGAGCTGGATGCCAACAGTTTTACTTTCCACATAATGATGCCCTTGTTATTACTTTGCGCATTTTAGATACTTATGTCAAATGCATCATGGTGGACGATGGAAGCGGTGCATGCATCCATCCCCAAGTCTTTACCCAAATAAGGCTCAAGGATAAGATAGTGACGTGCTGCATCACACTAATCGATTATAATAATGCAGTTGAGCGAACATCTAGAGAAATTACACTCCCCGTCCTGGCTGACATCGTGACTCTGGAGACAACATTCCACATCATGGACCAGGCCACTGCGTACAACTCCAAAGTGGGACGACCATGGATACACCCCATGAGAGTCATCCCATCCAGCCTATACCAAGTAATTAAGTTTCCGACACCATGGAGAATATTCAACATATGCGTAGAACAACACACGTCTTGGGAATGCTACCACATTGCCTAGGAGGGAACGACCATCCAATAGAAAAAAAGAAAAAGAAAAAGAGGCATAGGAATCAAAAGGGTCAAGGTCGAAGCCAAAAGAAATCGGGGATGTCATCATGGACCCCGACATGGTCGAGGATGCAGATTCGATCATAGAAGACCTCGACCTCGTTCAATTGGACCTCAACAATCATAGCAAGAACGCCTATATTAGTTGTCAACTCCAAGAACCAGGTAAATTCAATCAATTCTTAATATCTTATGCAATTTTTTTTGCTTTTAGCCACGCAGATACGCCGGGAATCCCAAAGGAAATCACCACACACAAGTTAAACGTCGACCCATCCCACCCCCAATAAGGCAATTCAGACATAAATTCAACTCCACCATCAACGATACAGTCCACGAGGAGGTGGAAAAACTATTAGAAAATGGCTCCATCAGGAAGTCAAAGTACCCCAAGTGGATTGCCAATGTAGTGATGGTCAAAAAGAAAAATGGGAAATGGCGGATGTGCGTGAATTTCACATACTTGAACAAAGCATGTCCGAAGGAATCTTTCCCATTACCCCACAACTTCCAGCTCATTAACACAACGGCCGAGCATAAGCTATTGAGTTTCTTGTATGCTTACTCAACCTATAATCAAATTCTCATGGAGGAAGAAGACCAGGAGAAGACCACATTCATCACCCACCAAGGAAGGTATTGGTATCGGGTCATGTCGTTTGGACTAAAAAACGCGGGGGCTACTTATCAAAGGTTGGTACCCAAGATGTTCAAAGACCAGATTAGTATGACCATGGAGATATATACATGATATGTTGGTCTAGTCCAAAAGGGTAGAGGATCACATCGATCATTTGAAAGAAACTTTGGGTAGCCTCGGGAAAATTCTTGTGTCTCCTGGTGTTGCAGCAAGAGATTGAGGTTAACCCAGACCAAATCAAAGCTATTGAGGGGATAATAGAACTCTTAACCACCAAAAAGAAAGTCCAAAGGTAAACTGATCGTATGCCCACCCTATCGAGTTTTATTTAGCGGTCGTCGGATAGATTTCACAAATTTTCGGGCGTACTCAAGAAGGGAAACATCCTCTAATGGACTTGCGAGTGCGTCCAAACTGTGCGAGAATTAAAGGCATACCCATCATCACCGCCCCTTCTTTCAAAACCCGAATCTAGGGAGCAATTCCTCGTCTATCTAGCCATATCCGAGGTAGTACTAAGCGTAGTCTTGATTCGCAAAAATAAGGTATGCAATCTCCCATCCATTACATTAGCAAAACAATAGTCGACGCCGAAAGAGGTACCTGCACCTCGAAAAACTAGCTCTGACCTTGGTCGTAGCTTCATGGAAGCTTAGATCCTATTTCTAATGTCAACCTTTCTCGATCGTCACAACTTTTCCCCTGAGGAGCATTTTGCATAAACCTGAGCTATCGGGGAGAATGGCCAAATAGGCCATCGAGCTAAGCGAGCACAATATCAAATACCAGTTGCGGGTAGCGATAAAGTGACAACTGCTCGCCCACTTCAGTGCAAAAATAATGCCTGAAGTCAAAAGGGAAGTCGTCCAAGCTTCCCTCCGAACACAATACCTCTGGGTCTTATACACCCATGGCGCATCAAATGAATCAGGGTCCAGACTATGACTCGTACTCGAGTTCCCAATAGATGAAGTAATTTTCCAGGCCATAAGGTTCCTGAATATGACTAACAATGAGGCCAAGTATGAGGTTGTAATTGCAGGGTTAAGGCTAGAACTCAAATATAGGGCAAAACGGTTGAAACTCCGTTGTGACTCCAAGACTGTAGTCAACCAATTCATAAGGACTTTCCAAATCAAGGAAAAAAGATTGGAAAAAATACCAAACCGAAATATGCAAGCTATTGCCTCAATTCGACGAATGCTAGCTCGATCAAATCCCACGAGCGCAAAATGTCAAAGCATTTGGCCTCGCCAAACTAGCCGCAACTACCAAAAGCGTCACAACCGGAGATAAAATCACAGTCGACCTACTTAACTCATCACTAGAACAAATCAAGGTAAGAACCATAAACTTAACTTGGGGCTGGCACAATCACATTATCGCATATTTGCAGGATAGCACACTCCCAGGAGACAAAAAAGAGGCCAAGAAACTAGGAATGCAAGATGCCTAATACAGTTTCCTTCATAGAGACCTATACAAGAGGACTCACGACGGCCCTCTAGTGAAGTGCTTAGGCCCGAACCAAACCCAGTGCATCCTCGAAAAAGTCCACAAAGGCCATTGTAGAGCTCATTCCAGCAATCGAGCACTAGTCAGATGCCTCACACGGGCGGGTTACTGCTGGCCTACCATGAAATAGGATGCCATAGACTTCGAGGAAATGTGAACAATTCCAGAAGTACGCCCCAATGATTCACCAAGAAGTCGAACACCTCCACTCGGTCACCTCCCCTTGTACGTTCATCAAATGGGGAATGGACATCATGGGGGCCCTCCCAGCAGGGCGAGGTATTGTACAATTCCTTTTCGTTTTAACAAATTATTTCTCCAAATAGGTGGAAGGAGGAGAATTATCCCAAATACGCGAGCAATAGGCAATCACCTTTATATGTAGAAACATCATATGTCGATTTGGCCTACCCAAGGAAATCAACTATGACAACGGACCACAGTTCACAGGGAAGAAAATCGTCGAATTCTTCGAGAAATGACTCATCAAGAGATTACTCTCAACCCTATACTATCTAGCGGGTAACGGGGAAGCAGAGTCCTCCAATAAGTCTATACAGAACATCATGAAGAAAAAGCTCAAAGATGCCAAGGGATTGTGGACGGAAATGCTACTAGAAGTATTATGGGCCTATCGAACAACTCCAAAGACGAGCACAGGAGAACCGCCCTACTCTTTGGTCTACGGGACTGAAGTAGTAATACTGCTTGAGGTGGGAGAACCCAGCTTAAGGTACTCATATGAAAGTGGAACGAGCAACAACGAAAGCACAAGGCATGAACTTCACGAAATCAACGAATGAAGAGACATGGCCTACATAAGAATGGTCATTCAAAAACAACAAGTACAACGTTATTACAACAAGAAAGAAAAAGTCCGACCACTTAAAGTTGGGGACTACATACTGAAAGGCAAAATTCAAGTGAGCAAAGATCCCCGAGAAAGCAAGCTGGGAACAAACTGGGATGGTCCGTACAAAATCACAGCCAAAGCGAATAAGGGTTTATTCCAACTAGAGGCAATGGAAGGAAATCTACTACCAAACAACTAGAATATCATCCACCTCAAATACTTCAAGAAAAAATGTTCCCCAAGTCGTACTCTTTTTTTCCTTACTTGAGTTCTGTCCCATTTGGGTTTTCTCAAGGAGGTTTTTAACGAGGCGGCGAAGGGAACGCTTCGAGTTGAAGTACGCGAAGGTAGGTCGTGGTTACTATTTCATCGCTCAACCTTTCAATACTCTCCAGGACAACCAATGAAGGGACTAGATAGATTGAGATTCGGACAGGAATGCCAGCCAACACCTAAAAATATGTAAATTTCTCAAAGTATGTAACCAAAGCAACAATGTCAAATTAATAGGAAACTTATGCTTATCAGCACACCTTTTTCGCGTCAAGGTTATGTTCGACCCCACTCGAACAAACACCTTCCTGACCTCGGCCGCGATTTAACAAAAGGACATGTTCGACCCCTCTCAAACAAACACCTACCGGCACTCGGCCGCGATTTAGCAATATGTTATGTTTGACCCCGCTCGAACAAACACCTACCGGCCCTCGGCTGTGATTTAAAGAAAGTTCATGTTCGACCTCGCTCGAACAAACACTAACCGGCCCTCAACCGTAATTTAACTAAAGGATATGTTGGACTAAGCTCGAACAAATTCCTACCGGCCCTCGGCCAAAATTTAACGTGAGGTTTTGTTCGACTACGCTTGAACGAACACCTACCGACCCTCGGCCGCGAGCTACCAAAAGGTTATGTTTGATTATGATAAAAAACACCTATCGGCCCTCAGGCGCGATTTACCGAAATATTTTGTTCGATCTCGCTCAAACAAACGCCTATCAACCCTCGGCCACGTACCAACAAAGAAACAAATAATATACACAAGTAAAGAAAATAAACCACGGGAAGAGAAGAAGATGCAAGGAATAACTTTGATAATTCATATACTTAAAACTGCTTACAATAAGCTTGTGAAGATGCTGACAAAAATACATAAAAAATCAAAAGAGAAAACTACTGGTCACCACCATTATGACCTTTCAACATCCTCGCCAACTTGGCCCTCAACAACATTGCCACCCTGAACATCAACACCCTCGCCATCGCTACCTTCGCGTTGAGGATATGCGGCATCATACCATACATTCTCCTCGAGCCGATCTACACCCTCGTCCCCTCGTCCTCACCGGCCTCAGGCGTAGCGGTAACATGCCCACAAGCGAATCGAGCTTCAGGATCCCTAACACGAACATCTTTGAGGGAAGCTTCAGAAATGGAGCCCACCGAATGCAAATCTTGAAAGACATCTAACTGGGCCTCGGCATAGATCCACTCCTCTTATAACTCCTAAGGAATCTTAGGAAAATCTAAAGTAGGGGAAGAGGATGGTTGTGCCAGTAATTGGTCCTTCTAAGCCCTCCAGAACAACAACTCTATCATAAAGGCCATAAGTCTCATTTTCCAACTCTCCGATCAAGGCGCTTTTCTTTAAGACTTGTCGTTGTTAAGTCATTTTCTCACTCAGAACATAGAGTCCAAATCACCACTTCAAGAGACTTTGCCTTCCTCAAAGCCTCCGACCGAGCGAACTCCGCCTTCTCTAGCTTCTCCATCTTCTCGGTGACCTTTCCACTAAGAGCCTCCGTGCTGAATTGACACTCCTCAAGATGGGGTCGCAGCAAAACAACATGAGCTTGTAGATTACTGCACTGGCTTCGATCCCTTTGCTGAACTTGAGCTATTTCACCTTGCTCCTCAAAGACCCCTACAAGACGATGCACTTCCCCACCATCAGCACTAGCTCCTCGTCCCTCGCCTTCAAGTCATCCCTCAATTGGCGCACATCGGCGCTTTCGTGGAGCCGGCACCGAATCTCCCAATATTTCTCAAGGACTCTGAAGTATTTTTCCTTCAACTTCACACAGATATTATTACGCCTCTACTCCCTATGATCACTCTCAATCTCCAAGACGAACGTCTAAAAAACGAACGAAGTTAGGGTCTACGAAAGGACAAAACTTAAAGAAAATAACAGATAACAAATGTACTTACCCGAAGGGCGAGGCCGAAAATGTTATTCGACAAGTCACTGTCATTCATAGTCTTGAGGTTCGTACCCTCAACTTTAAAACTAAGAGGGACAAGAGAAGGGAAAATCTTCTCGGTATCCATGAGAAGATTACAGTCCATCGGGATCATAATAGTCCTTGAACCCCCCTCAAACCTCACTTCAAGTTTCCCCTCGTCGATCATCCTCAACTAGTTTACATCCATGTCAAAATTGGATCCAACATACTCCTTTGTAACAACCTTCTCTCTATCATCAGTCAAAGAAGGTACATCCGCTGCAACCCTAGAAGATGAGGCCTCTTTTCTTCGTGGAAGAACAGGGCCACCACTATCCACCAGGCCTTCGATCGCATCCCCCACAGGTCGTGTATCTGTATCGTCCAAGCAAATAGCCTCGTGACTAGCCTCTGGGATCTCCCAGATATTCACCGTGGTCGTCTCCCGAAGGAAAAAACCACAGTCTCCTACATCAGCAGCCGCCGACCTCTCTCACTCAACGTCCACAACCCTCCTCTTACGAGACATCAAATCTCCATCACTAGGAAAAGGTCCTTCATCCTCGTCTATAAGGGAATATAAGGAAGAAGCCGAGGTATTCGCGATCGAAGTCTCCAGGGACGAAGGAGGTACAAATTTGGATGCAGCAACAGGAGAGACCGGGACATAATCAGGATCAGTCACAGTCGAAGAAGGGGCTGGAGTCGAGGACGCGGTAGCTTTCCTTTTCTAGAACGAGGGTGCGGGAGCTCTCGACCTCCTCGAAGACCCCCTGGCCGTAGCTATGAGAACACAAGGAAAGGGAGATGTTGGAAAAGGTAAACAAAAAAACAATCTAAGACACCAATGCTAAGAAGAATTTACAGTCGAAGGGAGAGTTGGCCCGAACTTGAAAAAACTAGGCTATTCACGAATCCCTACGATGTGAGGGAGGAGCCAATCGACCTAGTTAGAAATGTGAGAGACCAGAGGAGGAGCTGAGGTCTTGGCTGCATGAGAAGAAGACAAAAGGTCCAAACTCACGCCCAACCACATGAGAAAAATTAAATACCTACAAATAGTGAAATTAGGTACTTACGAGCATAATTCCAAGCCTCTGGAAAACCATCGACATTGGCCACCACCTCCTCGGTTCTGACAAAACAGAAGTTGAACTTGAATTGACGGTTGGCTTTGTCATCCATCTTCACGACCAAGAACTTGCCCTCTCGGTGGCGAAGATTCAACATCGTTCCCTTATAATAGCTAGGGACGAACATATGTATTAAGTGCCGAAGTGTCAAGTCAACCTCGACTAGTTCGGCATATTTGGTAAGCATCTTTATAAGTTATAAATGCACGACACGAGCTGAGATGGGAAAATATCATAATAACGACAGAACACCTTGACCAACTGTAGGAGAGGAAGGGAATAGCCGATTTGGAAGGGGTAGGCATTAGGGGTGTACATAGGTCGGGTTGGTTCTGATTTTGCAATTACTAAACCAAACCAATTGTATCGGATTTTTAAATCTATAGACCAAACCAAACCAACAAAAGTCGGATGTTTCGATATCGGTTTTGCTCGGGTTTCTCGGGCTTTTCAAATTCTTTTCCGATAAATTTATGCTCCAAATATTTCTTTAGTCCTAAATATAATTTTACCAATACCAACCATGTTTTTATTTTTTAGCATTGACCTCAACTATGCTAGTCAATCGGTTGTATGGTTCCAATTTAAGTTCTAGAAAACTGATGGATACTTTAATCAATCACCCCTCATCTTCCAAATATAATCTTTTTAAAGGAACAAATAGAGAAGTCATTTATAGAACATTTGCACATCTACAAGATCTGGTACAAACGCCGATCAACAAACTCCTCAGATTTCCTTACTTTCTCATGTTTAATAGTGTCCATTACAATCGCTTCCGGAGACAGTGAAATAGTCACAATTTAGTGGAGAAGAGGCAAAATGGTTTCGATTATTTTAGTGTTTTAGAACTAGTTTAGGACTAGTCTAGTTCTGCTTTAGGACTAGTTTTTGGTTTGGGCTCAATTATTCTTTTATGAGATTTTTTCCTTTCTATACAATATTTGAAACTTATTTACTAAAATTGTCCTAATTTTGTATTTTACCCGCCCTAAACAAGGATTACTTACATATTATATAAAATTCATTATTAGGGGATTTAGTTATATATTTTTCCTATTTTCTCTCCAATTCTCTTTTAATAAGACAACCTCCAGTTATGTATTACCTATTTTAAGCCATAACAAACGGAATCTCAATTAAAAATAAGGAAAAAGCATAATTGAGCAGATTCAAAGTTTTAGCAGATTTCAAATTAAATTCAATCTCACCAATTCTGCTCTGACCCTTACGAACCCCGTTCTTTTTTCTCGTTCTTATGTTGTGTGTCTCTATTATCGAATACATAATTTGTAGCTTATTTTGTGAACTCAATATTGAAATAGTAAGGCCTCTTTGAGTAGCCATATGAATAGACGTTTTGTTTCTATTTCATATGTGGCTTAGTTGGAAGGCAAAAATTAAACTATGTGAACCCAAAAGATTGGGCTGTTTCGAACTCACTTATACCTAGCCCTTTCGAGTGGGAAAATTAAATTCAATCGCCTCCAAACTTCATATTCAACTTTGTATTAGTATTTTCATCAAGAGTCTATGTTACCTAGTTAATTTCTCACACAAAATTCAAATGTCACATAAAACTCAATTTCTCTGAAGTGCGACGATGGCGCTTTTAATATGAAACTCAAAATGTCTCCACCCAAATTATTCGATTCCCATCAATATTCAAGTTTTTCCGTTCAAACAAATATGAATCAATACACATGAGTCGATTTGGAATTTATTCTCTACTTTTCTTTCCTTAATAAATCAATTGAGAAAAAGAATAATGTATGGTACATCACCATCCAAATTAAAAACAAGTTTCATAAAAATTTAATGCAAATTTGAATATCTACAACAACATACATAGTAAAAACAAATTTCATACAACTAATTATATATTATACAACTTATTTACAACTTATCTACAACTTTCATATATTATTTTTACATAGTTAAATACAACTATAATATCATACAACTTAAATATAATTTATATATAAAATTTATACAATATGTCTTTTGTATATTTTATATCTTATTTATACATAGTAAAAAAAAAATTCATACAACTAAATGTATTATACAACTTATTTATAACTTGTAACGACTCGATCGATCGTTTTGCGTTCTACAACCTCGTGCCCATAAATGAGACTTCCCGTACTTGCTTTTAGTGGTTTATGACTTGCGGGGATGGTTAGTTCAGAATTCGGGAGAGTTGGGTGAAATTTAGAACACCTAGTTCCTTAAGGTTGGACTTAAAGGCTAAGTTTGACTTCGGTCAACATTTCTAGTAAACGACCTCAGAATCGAGATTTGAAGATTCCAGTAGGTTCATATGATGATTTCGGACTTGGGCATATGTTCGAAATGGGTTTTGGATGACCCGGGAGCGTTTCGGCGCCAAATAGTGAAATATGATTCTTTAAATTCAAAATTGAGGTTTGGGACGTGTTTTTGTGATATCGAGGTCCGAACGGAATTCCAAGACCGGGAATAGATCAGTCATGTCATTTATGACTTGCTCGCAAAATTTGGCGTCATTCCGAGTAGTATAGGTGTGTTTCGGTATGTTAAAAGTGAATTTAGGAACTTGAAGTTCAAAGTTTGATTCAATTTGGTTTTGGGGTCGGATTCTTCGTTTTGTTGTTGTTTTTTGTGTTCCGAGAAGTCAAGCGAGTCCGTATTATGAATACAGACCTTTCAGTGCCTTTGGACGGGGTCCAGGGAAGCTCGGGTGAGTTTCGGACTCCTCGGAGCTAATTGCAAGAAACCAGATTTGCCCAGTTCTGGTTTCCTTCTTCGCGTTCGAGAGGGTACCGTTGCGTTCGCGAAGAAGGATTTGGGCAGGGGTGGAGAATGCTCTTCGCGTTCGCAAAGGACACTCCGCGTTCGCGAAGGGTCTGGGCGAGTGACAATCGCGTTCACGTACGGTCACCCGCGTTCGCTTAGGGTAAGCAGCTGGGCCGGCCAGTTATTCTTCACGGTCGCATCACCCCACCGCGTTCGCGTAGGTCTAGACCGGCTAGCCTCCGCATTCGCGGGCCTGTTGTCGCGTTCGCATTGAAGGGACTTCAGGGGCCTGGGCCAATGGCCTTCGCTAACGCGTTGCCCTTATCGCGGCAAAGGGGAAGTAGGCAGTGAACTTAAAATCGGGACTTAGGCACATTTGGGGGTCGTTTTATTATATATTTGGACGATTTGGGAGATCTCAAAGGGGAGATTCGACCTAGCATTGTGAGGTAAGTTAATTTCTACTTAAAAGTGAGTCTAATACTTGAGTTTTGGGTAGATTAACACACTAAAATTAGTGGAAATCATGGGTTTAGAGTAAAACCTAGGGTTTTGATAAAAATAGGATTTAATCAAGAAATTTGTTATGAAATCAAGAAAAAATCATATATTATTGATCCTTAGGTTATGAGCAATCATTTCTTTTAAAAAAAATTGGAATCCGAGCATGTGGGCCCCGAGGTACATTTTAGGATTTTTGCAACTAGGTTGGGGTAACCATTTAAATAGGAGAATTGTGAACTTTCAAACATAGATTGACTAATTTATGTAATGTTTGATTAGTTTCGAGTTGTTGGGCGACACATTCGGAGATTCGGGCGCATTCTTGAATCGGGAAGTAGGCTTGAAACGAGGTAAATCTCCTTTCTAACCTCGTAAGAGGGAAATTTCCCCTAGGTGAAATAATTGATTATGTAAATAACTTTTGGGGGACTACGTACGTACTAAGTGACAAGAGTCAGTGCATAGTGACTATTCTTGTTATGTCCGGGTAGTTAGGTTTACACCATGCCTTGTGAACGTTGTTAATTGAATTACATGTGTTAATTTCTTTGAACAGAAGTTTATATTGATAACTTAAGAACTTAAAGGTTTCAAGTAAATCCTTAGATTGAAAGGAAATGGATTAAGGAAATGTGTTACGCTTATGTGAAACCGCTTCGCAATTTTATTCCGCGAGCGGGGTGATTTCTTCCATTACTCTCATGGGAGCGGGCCGTTCGCCTCGGCAGGTTAATAGATGCATCTATGGTTCGCGTTGTTCGACCCTTCGGCAGTGCACATTTATTATTTTGTTGGATCGGTTCGTACATCTTCGGCACACTATGTGCATGCTACCTACTTGATATATTTTCAAGATTTTTAAATTGTTAAATGTCCTGGAAAATGAAATAGTAACAAGTATGATAGGAGTTTGACACATAAATATACTTGTGGGACGACTTGGCATTTCTTGTCTTTATCAATTATTCATATTTGCTACTCATGCTTAGTCTTACCTTTAAATATATTGTTTGGCCCTAGTAAGTGTCAAGTCGACCTCTCGTCACTACTTCTTCCATATTAGACTGAATACTTACTGGGTACATAATATTTATGTACTCATGATATGCTTCTGTACTTAATTGTACAGGTTCTGAGGCAGGTGCATCTGGTTATCAGTCTGGATCCCGTCCTTGACTTTTCTCGAGATCAGAGATTCCACGGTGAGCTGCTTCCCTTGGTTCCATTCAGCAACACGTTGGAGTCGTTCCCTTCCCTTTTGTTAATCTGTTTATATCCTCTCAGAAAGTAGGATATATGTATTATTTTGATCTCTTTTACTAGATGCATGTAAACTTGTGACACTAGTTCCTGGCACACACTTTGGTAGGCTATTATTTTGGGCATGTATTAATTTTGACTTAACTTGTAGATCATTGCGATTTAATCGCCCTTACTATTATGATTTTCCATGCTCAGTGACTAAAATCTTGTTAATTGTTGGCAATGTTTTTTTTTATATAAAAGTAAACTAGACTCACTAGGAGAATTGTGTTGGCTTGCCTAACGACGTTGTTGGGCGCCATCGCGACCTGTTAGGATTTAGGTCGTTAAAATATGGTATCAGAGCTCTAGGTTCACATAGGTCACACAAGTTACGGGAAAACCTAATAGAGTCTTGCAGATCGGTACGGAGACGTTTGTATTTATCTTCGGGAGGCTATAGGGTGTTAGGAAATCTCTCTTTATTCATCATCTATCATGCAGTTGATAGTATGCTAAATCTCACTTTTCTATTCTCTCACAGATGGTGAGGACGCGCACAGCCGATGTTTCAGACTCGGGAGGGGCCGCTACCCTCATTGTTAGAGGCCGAGGCAGAGGTCGGGGGAGGGAACCAGCCCGAGGACGTCCTAGAGCTGCCCTAGTTGCACCACCAGCGGATCCAGTAGGGGATCCCATTATTGAGGAGCAGGGTTAGGCGCCCGCAGCAGATCCTGCCCTGGTGGATTTCATGACGGCACCGGGCTTCCAGGAGGTTATGGGCCGTATGATGCAGTTCATAGATACTATGACCCAGGCTGGTTTATTTACAGCAGACCCGGCCACATCTCAAGAGGGAGGGGGAGCCCAAACCCCTAATGCCCAGGCGCAAGGTCAGGCACCAGCGGTTTATCAGACCCTGGCTACACTGCCCGCAGGTGGAGCCCAGCCTGTAGTAGCAGCAGCACCTGAGCCCAGACCAGGTGCGGACGGCGATCCGTAGAAGCAATTAGACAGATGGACCAGACTACACCCTCAGGTCTTCGGGGGCGAGCGCCATGAGGATGCTCAGGATTTTATTGATAGGTGCAGGGACTGACTGCACAACATGAGGATACTGGAGTCTCATGGAGTTAACTTCACTACTTTTCAGCTAGAGGGCAGGGCCCGTAGATGGTTGCAGTCTTATGTTCTCGGCAGATCAGCGGATTCTCCCCCCATCACCTGGGAGCAGTTCACTCAATTATTCGTGGACATGTATATTCCACCCTCTAAGAGGGAAGAGCTGCGGTATCAGTTTCAGCAGTCGGAGAAGGGTCAGATGTCAGTGACCGACTACGAGGCGAGGTTTTCTGAGTTGTCTCGTCATGCACTTATGATACTTCCTACTGATGTTGAGAGAGTTTCGAGGTTTGTATCAGGGTTGCACACTGGCATTAGGGCCAACATGGCCCGTGAGGTGGAGATGGGGACTCCTTATCAGCTTGTAGTAGAGATCGCTCGCATGATTGAGGGCTATCTTTTGAGGAGCAGAGAGTAGGGACAACAGGATAAGAGAGCTCGGTTTTCTGGACATTTTAGAGGTGTCCCGGCAAGGGGCATAGGTTAGTTTGGTAAGGGTCAGCCCAGCAAGCCCCCATATTCAGCACCCCAACCACCTCCTCGAGGTACTCCAGTGAGGCATTATTTTAGTGCGATGCCGGAGAGTTCTTATCGCCCACCAGCTATTCGGGGTTCCTCCGGTGGGTATTCTGGTCATCAGCGATCTTTTAGCTCTTACTTCAGTGCTATGCTAGAGAGTTCATATTGTCCTCCAGCTATTCAGGGTTCTTCCTCAAGGCAGTAGGGTATGATGCCGAGAGGTTGTTATGAGTGTGGGGATCCAGGTCACATGAAGAGGTTTTGTCCCAGACTTCGTGGCAAGGCAGTGCAACATGATCATCAGCCTATGGTTTCAGCACCGGCGGTTCGACCACCCAGAGGTGGAGGGCAGGCTGGTAGAGGTCGTCCTAGAGGTGGAGGCCAGGCAGGGGGAGCTCAGTCGGCTCCTGTTCAGTCGGGCGGAGGCCAGTCAGCCGGCGCTCCATCCAAATTTTATGCTTTCCCGGCCAGACCAGATGCAGTGGCCTCAGATGCCGTGATCACAGGTATTATCTTGGTGTGCGGTAGGGATGCTTCAGTATTATTTGATCCAGGGTCTACCTATTCATATGTATCAGCTTTGTTTTTTCATTTCCTGGATATATTCGTGAGTCCTTGGGTACTCATGTTTATGTGTCCACTCCTGTGGGTGATTCTGTGGTTGTGGACCAGATTTATCGATCCTGTGTAGTTACATTATATGGGTTCGATACCAGAGCGGACCTCTTGTTACTTGATATGATTGATTTTGAGGTCATCCTGGGCATGGATTGGTTATCTCCTTATCATTCCATCCTAGATTGCCATGCCAAGATGGTTACTTTAGCCATGCCAGAGTTGCCAATATTGGAGTGGAGAGGTTCCTCGGTCAGTGCAGCTAGTCGGGTTGTTTCTTTATCGAAGGCTCGACGTATGGTCGAGAAGGGTTGTTTGGCATATCTTGCTTATGTGCGGGACACCACCGCCGAGTCCCCAACGATTGATTCAGTGCCAGTGGTTTGAGAGTTTGCTGATGTATTCCCATTAGACCTTCCAGGCATGCCACCAGATCATGATATTGATTTTTGCATTGACTTAGCTCTAGACACCCAGCCTATATCTATTCCCCCATACCGCATGGCTCCGAAGGAATTAAAGGAATTGAAAGAACAACTTGAGGAGTTGTTAGCTAAGGGGTTTATCAGACTGAGTGTATCTCCTTGGGGTGCTCCGGTGTTGTTTGTGAAGAATAAGGATGGGACTATGCGGATGTGTATTGACTACCGCCAGTTGAACAAAGTCACTATCAATAACAAGTACTTGTTGCCGTGTATCGATGATTTTTTGACTCGTTGCAGGGTGCTAGGGTGTTTTCCAAGATTGACTTGAGATCAGGGTACCATCGGCTGAAGATTCGGGACTCAGATGTCCTGAAGACTGCCTTTCGTACGAGATATGGTCATTATGAGTTCTTGGTGATGTCCTTTGGCTTGACTAATGCCCCGACAACATTTATGGATTTGATAAACAGGGTGTTCAGGCCTTATATTAATTCTTTTTTCATTGTCTTCATTGATGACATTCTGATCTACTCACGTAGCCTGGGGGAGCACGAGCAACATTTGAGAGTAGTGCTCCAGACCTTGCGGGAACAAAAATTGTACGCTAAGTTCTCCAAGTGTGAGTTCTGGTTAGATTCTGTGGCATTCTTGGGACATGTGGTATTCGTAGAGGGTATCAAGGTGGATCCTAATAAGATTGAGGCAGTTCAGAGTTGGCCACGCCCTACTTCAGCGACAGAGATCAGGAGTTTCTTGGGATTTGCAGGTTATTATCGTCGGTTTGTGGAGGGCTTTTCATCCATTGTATCCCCACTGACTAGATTCACCCATAGGGTGCCCCATTCCGATGGTCCGACGAGTGTGAGGCGAGCTTCCAGAAGCTCAAGGAAGCCTTGACCATATCACCAGTTCTAGTGTTGCCTTCCGGTTCGGGGATGTACCCATTTATTGCGACGCTTCACCGTTGGCTTGGGATGTGTGTTGATGCAGGAGGGGCGAGTTATTTCATATGCTTCATGTCAGCTAAAGGTTCATGAGAAGAATTACCCTGTGCACGATTTGGTGTTGGCAACGATTGTTCATGCTCTTAAGATTTGGAGGCATTACTTGTATGGGCTGCCTTGTGAGGTTTATACAGACCACCGCAGCTTGCATCACTTGTTCAAGCAGAGGGATCTTAATTTGAGACAGTGTATATGGCTTTAGTTGTTGAAGGACTATGACATCACTATTCTTTATCACCCAGGCAAGGCAAATGTGGTTGCAGATGCCTTAAGTAGGAAGGCGGAGAGTATGGGTAGCTTGGCATTCATTTCAGTAGAGGAGAGACCACTAGCTTTGGACATTAAGTCATTGGCTAATCTCCTGGTGAGGTTGGACCTTTCAAAGCCCAGCCGAGTTCTTGCACGTGTTGTTGCTCAGTATTCATTATTGGGGGTAATCAAGGATCGACAGTTTGATGATCCGCACTTGGCAGTTCTCTAGGAGACGGTACTACAGGGTGGTGCCAAGGAGGTTTCTATTGGCGAGGATGGTGTTTTGAGACTTCAAGGTCGCTTATGTGTTCCTATTGTTGACGGCCTGAGGGAGAGGATTCTGGAGGAGGCTCATAGTTCCCGGTATTCTATTCATCCTGGTGGTACGAAGATGTATCGTGACTTGAGACAACACAACTGGTGGAGGCGGATGAAGAAAGACATAGTGGAGTATGTGTCTAGGTGTCTAAATTTCCAGCAGGTTAAGTATGAGCACCGGAGTCCAGGAGGCCTACTCCAGCAGATGCCTATAACTGAGTGGAAATGGGAGTGCATCACTATGGACTTCGTAGTTGGGTTGCCTCGGACCTTGCGGAAGTTTGATGCGGTTTGGGTTATTGTGGACAGGTTGACCAAGTCAGCACATTTCATTCCAGTAGATACTACTTACACTTCAATTAGGTTGGCCTAGATCTACATTCAGGAGATAGTTCGGTTGCACGGTGTGCCTGTGTCCATTATATCAGATAGAGGTCCTTAGTTCACCTCGCACTTCTGGAGAGCAGTACAGAGTGAGTTAGGCACCCGGGTAGAGCTCAGCACAGCATTTCACCCTCAGACCGACGGGCAGCCGGAGCGGACAATTCAGATATTAGAGGACATGCTCAGAGCATGTGTGATTGACTTTAGAGGGCAGTGGGTTTAATTTTTGCCTTTGGCCGAGTTTTCTTATAACAAGAGCTATCAGTCCAGCATTGAGATGAATCCATTTGAGGCCTTGTATGGTCGGCGATGTCGTTCTCCCATCGGGTGGTTTGAGTCTGGCGAGGCTAAGTTATATGGCACCGATTTAGTGAATGATGCTTTGGAGAAAGTAAAGCTGATTCAGGAGAGGCTTCGCACAGCACAATCCAGACAGAAGAGTTACGCGTAGCAGAAGGAGCGTGACGTATCATTTATGGTCGGCGAGAAGGTCCTCTTGAAAGTCTCGCCGATGAAGGGTATTATGAGATTTGGAAAGAAGGGCAAGTTGAGCCCAAGGTTTATAGGTCCATTTGAGGTGTTGAGGCGAGTGGGGAGGTTGCTTATGAGCTCGCTTTACCTCCCAGTTTATCAGGAGTTCATCCGGTCTTTCATGTGTCCATGCTCCGGAGGTACCACGCCGACTTCTCTCACGTGATAGATTTCAGCACCATTCAGCTAGACGAGAGGTTGGGCTACGAGGAGGATCCAGTTGCTATTATTGACAGGAAGGATCGCCAGTTGAGGTCTAAGAGGGTTTCCATCGTAAAGGTCCAATGTAGGGGCCAACTAGTCGAGGAGGCGACTTGGGAGTCCGAGGAGGACATGCGGAGCAGATATCCACACTTGTTCAGCACTTCAGGTATGATTCTAGACTCGTTCGAGGACGAATGTTTGTTTAAGAGGTGGAGAATGTAACGACCCGACCGGTAGTTTTGCGTTCTAGAACCCCGTGCCCCTAAATGAGACTTCCCGTACTTGATTTTAGTGATTTATGACTTGTGGGGATGGTTAGTTCAGAATTCGGTAGAAATGGGTGAAATATAGAACACCTAGTTCCTTAAGGTTGGCCTTAAAGGCCAAGTTTGACTTCGGTCAACATTTCTAGTAAACGACCTCGGAATCGAAATTTAAAGGTTCCGGTAGGTTTGTATGATGATTTTGGACTTTGGCGTATGTTCGAAACGGGTTTTGGATGACCCGGGAGCGTTTTGGGGCCAAATAGTGAAATATGATTCTTTAAGTTCAAAATTGAGGTTTGGGACGTGTTTTTGTGATATCGAGGTCTGAACGGAATTCCGAGACCGGGAATAGATCTGTCATGTCATTTATGACTTGCTCGCAAAATTTTGGCGTCATTCCGAGTAGTATAGGTGTGTTTCGGCATGTTGAAAGTGAATTCAAGAACTTGAAGTTCAAAATTTTATTCAATTTGGTTTTGGGGTCGGATTCTTATTTCGTGTTGTTTTCCGCGTTTCGAGAATTCGAGCGGGTCCTTATTATGAATACAGATCTACTAGTGCCTTTGTACGGGGTCCCGAGGGCTCGGGTGAGTTTCGGACCCCTCGGAGCTAATTGCAAGAAACAAGATTTGCCCAGTTCTGGTTTCCTTCTTCGCGGTCGCGAGGGTAACGCCGCGTTCGCGAAGAAGGAGTTGGGCAGGGGTGGAGAACGCTCTTCGCGTTCGCGATGGCCACTCCACGTTCACGAAGGGTCTGGTCCAGTGACCATCGCGTTTGCATATGGCCACCCCGCGTTCGCGTAAGGTAAGTAGCTGGGCCGGCCAGTTGTTCTTCGCGGTCGCATCATCCCACCGCGTTCGCGTAGGTCTAGCCCGGCTAGCCTCCGCGTTCGCGGGCCTGTTGTCGTGTTCTCATTGAAGTGCCTTCAAGGACCTGGGCCAATGGACTTCGCGAACGCGTTGCCCCTGTCGCGTTCGCGATGAAGGGGGCAGTTGGGCAGTGAACTTAAAATCGGGACTTAGGCACATTTCGGGGTCATTTTATTATATCTTTGGGCGATTTGGGGGCTCTCAAAGGGGAGATTCGACCTAGCATTGTGAGGTAAGTTAATTTCTACTTAAAGGTGAGTCTAATACTTGAGTTTGTGGTAGATTAACACACAAGAATGAGTGGATATCATGGGTTTAGATAAAAATAGGATTTAATCAAGAAATTGTTATGAAATCAAGCAAAACCATATATTATTGATCCTTAGGTTATGGGTAACAATTTCTCTTAAACTTTTCCGGAATCCGAGCATGTGGGCCCGGGGATACATTTTAGGATTCTTGCAGCTAGGTTGGGGTAACCATTTAAATAGGAGAATTGTGAACTTTAGAACATAGATTGACTCATTTATGTAATGTTTGGTTAGTTTCGAGTTGTTGGGCGACACATTCGGAGATTCAGGCGCATTCTTTAATCGGGAAGTAGGCTTGAAACGAGGTAAGTCTCCTTTCTAACCTCGTAAGAGGGAACTTTCCCCTAGGTGAAATAATTGATTATGTAAATAACTTTTGGGGGACTATGTACGTACTAAGTGATGAGAGTCCGTGCGTGGTGACTATTCTTGTTATGTCTGAGTAGTTAGGTTTACACCATGCCTTGTGAACGTTGTTAATTGAATTACATGTGTTAATTTCTTTGAACGGAAGTTTATATTGATAACTTTAGAACTTAAAGGTTTCAAGTAAATCCTTAGATTGAAAGGAAATGGATTAAGGAAATGTGTTACGCTTATGTGAAACCGCTTCGCAATTTTATTCCGCGAGTGGGGTGATTTCTTCTACTACTCTCATGGGAGCGGGTGGTTCATCTCGACAGGTTAATAGATGCATCTATGGTTCGCGTCGTTCGACCCTTCGGCAGTGCATATTTATTAATTTGTTGGATCGGGTCGTACGTCTTCGACACACTATGCGCATGCTACCCGCTTGATATATTTCCGTGATTTTTAAACTGTTAAATGTCCTGGAAAACGAAGTAGTAACATATATTATAGGAGTTTGTGTGATGACCCAAAAGGTCATCTTATGTAATTTAAGCCTTATCTGTGTTTCATGGTAGGAGAAAAGGCAAAAGAGTTATGCAGACCGTAGAGTTCGAGATTTGGCTTTCATGGTAGGAGATCAGGTGTTCCTACGAGTGTCGCCTATGAAGGGCGTGATGAGATTCGGAATGAAGGGCAAGTTGAGCCCTAGGTATATTGGTCCCTTTGAGATTTTGGACAAGGTAGGAGAGGTGGCCTACAGACTTGCCTTGCCACC
>MDKH01091056.1:0-26746 GCA_005239495.1 Nicotiana undulata | reverse complement strand
CCTAGCGGGTTCAACGTTAGGCGCAGTCACGGCCTAAATGGTGGGAATTTGGGTCGTGACACTTGCGTTATTTTTTTCGACCCTTGTTTTTTTTGTTTTGTTAAAAAATGACTACTGCTTCGAAAAATATTGTTGTTGAGCTCAACAAAGGGTTGAAACTCAATGGTGACAATTATGAAACCTGGAGCTTGAAAGTTCAGTATGTGCTAGAGGAGCAAGAGGCTCTGGAGGCAATTAACAATGTCATGAATGAGTCTGAGGAAGGCAACACTGCTCAGCATACGCGTGAGCGTGAAGCCTATGACAGTTGGAAAAATAAGAACTTAGTCGCTCGCATTACGTTGTTGACAACCTTAGATGATGATATTCAAAGGGGGTTTAAGGATCACCAAAGAGCTATGGATCTTTGGAATGCTTTGGGGAAGAGGTTTGGTACTTGTTCCACTGCGCAAGGCTGCGATCCTTAACGATAAATTTGACTCAAATAAGAAATACCCAAAACATTCAATGAAAACACATCTGAGGTAAATGACAAATATGGTTGGTGTTGATACCCAATTTTTCCTCAAATTATTTTCAAACTTGCATATATAACTTTAAAATCACTTTTCATGATAATTGGTATTTTTCCATAATTTTACCAATTTATTTTCCTATTTATCTAGTATTCTATATTCAATAATTACTCATAAGTTGCATTACAAATGATTTCAAAATGTTTCTTACTCAATATATTATTCATAATCATGTTTAATTCCATTAGGATTTGATTATTTTCCAAATTAGCCAGTATTGGCATTATTTAGCTAATTTCAACAATATTTGCAATAATAGCACAAGTATACATTTTATACCATTTTTAAAATCAATAACTAGTCGTTTTATATTTTTACACTAGTTAATTACCTTAATTTTATTTACTTAGCCTCAATTATTATTTTATATAATTATTGGCTATTTTATTAATTATTTTACCTATTTTAGGGGGTATTTAACTTATAGCCCTTTTTAATTTCCAATTCAGCCTTTATGTACCCAAACCCCCAGCCCAATTAAACTGACCCAACAACCCAAGGCCCAATCCCTAAACACTCGACCCAATCCCTGTTTCAATCTGAGTCGTTGATTAATTCAAATCAATGGCCCAGATCAAAACTTACCTAAATTAACCCCTAACCAAACCCCCCAAACCCCTCATTCTTTCAAGACTCACTCTGTAACGACCCGACCGGTCGTTTTACGTTATCGGACCTCATTCCCCTGTCTAAGTCTTCCCATAGCGGCTTCTTGTGATTTGTGACTTGCGGGGACTGATGGTTCAGGATTTGGAAGTGTTTTGAGAAATATAGGAACACTTGGTTCCTTAAGGTTGGGCTATTTGGCCAAGTTTGACTTCGGTCAACATTTTCAGCAAAGGACCTCGAAATCGAGTTCCGACAGTGTCAGTAGCTTCGTATGATGATTTCGGACTTGAGCGTATGTTCAGAATGGGTTTTCGATAACACAGGAGCGTTTTGGCGCCCGATATAGAAATAAGGATTTCCTTGAGTTTGAAATTTGGTTTGAAACGCGAGTTATGTTATCGAGGTCCGAATGTGATTCCAAGACTTGGAATAGTTCTGTTATGTCATTTATGACTTGTCTGCAAAATTTGATGTCATTTCGAGTTGAATAGGTCGGTCCGGCGCATTCTTATAGAAATCAAGAAATTGAAGTTTCTTAAGTTATGGTTTTAGGGTGTGATTTTGAGATTTAGCGTTGTTTCGGGTGTTCCGAAGGCTCGAGCGAATCCGTATTATGATTTAGGACTTGTTGGTATATTTTGACGGGGCTTAGGTGGGCCCAGGTTCCTCCCGGGCACCAAACGGGGCTAAAAACTAGCTGATGCAGCTGCTGGTGCACCTGATCTGGTTTGACCGCAGGTGCGGTTGCCCAGTCGCAGGTGCGGGACTGCTCCTGCGGTCCCAAGCATCGCAGGTGCGACCCCAGGTGAGGTCCCCCTTTCTCGCAAGTGCGGACAAAGGTCCGTAGGAGCGGAACCGCAGGTGCGGTAATCCCTCCGCAGGTGCGACCCCAACCTCTCTTGCCCAGTTCCGCAGGTGCGAGCCCCAGCTCGCAGGAGCGAGACCGCAGGTGCGGAATCCCTGTATGCTAGGCAATACATAATCTTTAAGCTACGGGATTTCTTCATCCCTCTTCATTTCATACCTCCATTAGAGACTTGTGAGCTTGGGAAGAGCACACCACGGCCTAGCTGCTGCAGAGGTAAGTTAATTCCTCCTTATTACTAGTTTAATACATGAATTATTAATGGGATTAACTACTAGGTCATTGGAAATCAAGATTTGGGTAGAATATTTATGGTTTTTGAGGAAATTAGCGAATTGTCCATTTAATGCTATGAATTCAAGTAGAAACTACACATTAATGATCCTTATGCTTTGGGTGAGTGATTCCTTCGAGAATTTTTCGAAATCTGAGCGTGCGGGCCCGGGGTTGAATTTTGGGAATTCTTCAAGAATGATGATTCTATTGAATAAATAGGATAATTTCCCCACATTGAGCATGCATTGACATATTTGTACACCTTTTGGCTAGTTGCGAGTCCTCGACTGTAGAGATCGGAGTTTCGGGCACATCCTTGGTCCAAGGGGTAGATTCGGCACGAGGTGAGTCTCTTTTCTAACCTTGTAAGAGGGAATTGTCCCCATAGGTGATTTATATGCTATGTGTAATTGTTTTGGGGGCTATGTGTGTACATAGTGACGAGAGTCCGTATGTAGCGACTTTTATTGTAATGTCCGGGTAGTTAGGCCCACAACTTGCCTTATATTCTTCCTTGAAATGTTATATGTGTTATAAACTCATGTTATGCCTAGCATTGATTCTCTGAGATTTCATGGATTTGGATAATTGGAAGGAAATTGTTATGGAAGATAAGTTTTAATGATATTGTATGTGCTTGTGACCGCTTCGCAATTTACATTCCGTGAGCGGAGTGTGATTTCCTCCATTCTCATGGGAGCGGACCGTACGCCACGACGGATTGAAAGGTGCACTTTTGGGACGGGCCGTTCGATCCTCGGCAGTGCACCTAAGAGATTATAATGTGGTAAGAATGCACTTATGGGACGGGCCATTCGATCCTCGGCAGTGCACAGATATAATCCTTATGACTTCGGCCAGTTGTCTTATCCTTGTGTGCGCGTGACTATTTGGTATTGTTTCAGTGATGAGGGCTCGACAGATACTTGAGAACAAGGAAGTGTACATTGTTGCTTATTTTCAATAGTTTTTCCTGGATTTCTGTACTAGAAATGTATCTGTTGCTTACTGTTTCCCATGTCTACTGTAGTCTGTTATATCCTGCTTTATATTATTATTGTTGGACCTTAGTGAGTATCGAGTCGACCTCTCGTCACTACTTCTTCGAGATTAGACGGGATACTCACTGGGTACATATTTATTTAATATGTACCCATGCTGCACTTCTGTACTCAATTGTACAGGTTCTGAGGCTGGTGCTTCTCGTTATCAGACCGGAGCTAGATATTGTCCGTAGTGGACCTGACTTCACGGTGAGCTGCGTTCTTCTAGCGATCCTATCCCGGGCAGCACCATGGAGTTTCATTTACTTTTGTTTCCCGTCTATTTATTCATAAAGTGGGATTGTATATTCTATCTTTTAGTTATCCTGTTAGTTTGCCCGTGACACTCGTGACACTAGTTCCTGGCACACACGTAGTGGTTATTTTGGGATTTTGGGCTGTATATAGATATGCTCGTCTTTTGGATCACGCTTCTTTATAGCTATATTATCTACCACTGGGTTATTATCTCTCGATATCTTGATTTAACTTGTTAAATTCGGTAAATGGGTGAATAATTGAATCAAATAAAAAGAAAACACTTAGTGAAACTTTTGTTTGCTTGCCTAACCTCGTGTTGGGCTCCATCACGATCTGGATTAGGATTTTGGGTCTTCAACTTCACATTCAATCTTGCATTCAAACTGGTATGTTTCTAGTTTAAGTTTATAGTACCCAAAACAATATGTTCCTGTTTGTATTTAGATTCCTTTTATTTATCTCATGCTTCTACTTGTGGTTCTACTGCTTGCCTTGCAATTAGCATGTTTACTTTGTCTCTCTATGTTTAGCATGTCTACTTGTCTATGTGATCTCCATCCTCCTTCAATTCAGCATGTCTAATACTTTTACTATATGTTTCATTATGAATCTTCCTTACCCCCTCCTGATTCCTAATACAATTGGCATGTTTACTTTGTCCATGTTACTTCCCTTTAGTCCAACAAATCTATTGCTTTACTTGTAGGATACACTATGATTATGCATGATTCCTATGAAACTAGCCTACTTGTTTCATCTATGTGATTGTTCTTCCTCTTATTTTAGCATGTCCAGTGTTTTCTTATATGTTTTCATCATGAATCTACCTGACTCCTAACACTACAAGCATGTATTCATAATACTTAGTTGCTATGTGATCCTGAACCTGATGTGTGACTCTATGTGATTCCCCCCAAAGTAATATTGTTAAACTCTTGGCAAAAATACATTTGTTATGACTATTTTAGTCATGTGAGACTTATCTGATGCTAACTTGGATGCCTCTATCTCTCTCACTACTTGTCCCCAACTCCCTTATCCCTGTTTGTGTTTGCTCCCTGAACTCTGCATGTCTTCTGAGTTGTGATTGTCCCGTGTCTTTCCTTTAAACTAGTTTTCATAAAATACATGTTGTTCTCTGAAACTATTTTCAAAACAGTTATTTCAAAGCTACTTTTCAAACTCAACTCCTTTAAGCTATAAGCACATCTCACTACTCCTAGTTTCTAAGTACAGACCCCTTCGTGTGAGCACTGCCTTGGACCATTTGAGTACCCATTGAAATCTGACATACAAGGCTGGCATTCCACACTGCACTTACTCATTCCTGGCTAGGGAACTTGGGTGTGAGCACTGCCTGGGATCCCCTGAGATCCTTAGGAACTCTGACACACCTGGGTTACAAAGGGTCATGGCATATGGCATGTTTGGACTTGGATACTTGGGCCTACTGTTAGGCTCCCTATAGTGTAACTTCTTAATTTTCTTATTCACTTATGTAATTTATGCAATGCTGGTCTGTAATAATTAATTGTAAAAATAACTCTCGGGCTGGATAGTGAAATTGGTGGGGTTATGCATGCTTAGTATAATTACGGGTAGAGAACATGCTTATAGGGTTTATTTTACCAATGTGTGCAATAGTCACATGTTTAGGAGTACTTGTCATGCATGCATTAGACTCCATGTTTTAGGTTTATTTATCTCAGCATGTACACTTTATTCATGTCCGCTTAGACAATCATGTTTAGTAAAAGCTGTCATAATCGCTGCATCATCTTTGCAAATGCCTCACTTAGAAATCCTGTTCGTAGTTAAAATAACTATAAAAATGGTCGTCATAATGATATTGCTTCTGCATGTTCATAATTACTATATCTAGCAATCCTGTTTAGGTAAAATAATAACCTCAATGGTCAATATTTGCATTAGAAACCATGTCACCTTAGGAATTCAATCTCATCATGCTCATATGATCTATGCCAAACTCATGTGTTAAATATACTGCTAGGAACATCTAGAAATCATGTGCTAGGTTCAGAAACTTAATGAAATCATGTCTCCATACCTTCTGTATAATAAGTAATCTCGCTAAAATAGATTTCAATTGTGAAAAACGTCTTTCTGCGTTTAGAACAACATAGGGTTGCATTCACACCTCTTTAAATAATCACCTTTCTACCACGACTAAGTCTAAAACAGATTCGTCCGGTCTATTTGCTACTGAGACTAAAGAGGATAACTGGAATGTTTTCTAACCCGCTTAGGAAAGCCCTAGGCCTTAAGTTTATTAAAACTAGAAACTATTTTCGTGTCTTGCTAATTACGGATAAGAAATCATAGTCTAAAACTAACCAAGATACTTCTTCTAGAACTCGGATATCAGACTGTCCTGCTATTGTATTCACATGTAGTCATCCTCTCTTAGGTTCTGAATTTTGAAACCTCTTTGTGTTTGAGTCGTGCTATTCATGTGTATAATTTGTGGAGGGATATATGTGCCTCATGTCAGCTTCAATGTGTCCCTATATTTGCAGTCCTAGTTGTTTTATTTGCCGCTTAGAATTTTGTCCTTTAAACCTAAGGGTTCAGCCTAGTATCTACCCTGTAGGAATAGTAGTCCTAACCACCTCCAGGACTGATAGGGCGGGACGGGTAATAGCATGCAATAATCTTCGTGACCAACACACGCGTTTTAGATACCTTCGCGGGGTGGGAAGGGTAGAACACGGATATGATGATCGGTGCGTTAATACCACGTGTAGCTCTGCCTATCGAGTATTGCATTGATGTGATCCGTATTTCCTTGAACCTAGGACCTTTTTCTCAAATGCCTATTTTTGATCTCTTTCAACTTTTAGTAAAAAAAATTCGATACTTGTTTGAAATCCCCTCTTATATGAGCGTTGTTTGTTATTTGTCTAAATTCACGAAATAATTTTGCCGGGACCCACAGTTGTGAATCCTGAGGGGTGCCTAATACCTTTCCCTTGGGATAACTTCAAGCCCTTACCCAATCTCTGGTAATGAAAACTAGTTTATGAGTTAACTACTCAAGGTACCCTAACGCACCATAAAAATCGTTAGGTGGCGACTCTTTCTTTAAACCTTTTTACATTAAAAAAGAGTTGTCCGAAATGTCATAAACCCGAACTCTCCGCTTTAAGTTTGGGGAAAAAAGGGGCGACAATTGGAGAGTTGAAAAATGATGGCCATGTGTTGACTGATGAACAACAAATCCAAGTTGTCATACGCTTTTTACCTAGTTAATGGGATCACATGAAAATGCATTTTACCCATAATGAGAGAATCACAACTCTGGAAGATGTCTGGAAACACCTTGAGTTAGAAGAGGAATGACTTAAGGGTGCAATGCCAATAGTTGTGTTGCACATGGAAACAACCTCTGAAACCAAGAGTGATTCAAAGAAAAGGAACAGGGGAAAGAAGAGAGGGTCGCCTCAAGTTCCTCCTGCTAAAAGAGAAAAGACTGAAAAAGGCAAGAACATTCGTCCCAAACGTGTGAAAGTTGCTAAAATTAAATGCTATAATTGTGACAAAATTGGTCACTATGCTAGTGACTGCTATGAGCCTCCTAGAAAGGTATTTCAAGATACTCGAATTAGTGAACTTTGTGTTTCTAGTTTTATTTTTCTAACTAAATCTAATCCTTTGTGATTTTAAACTCAGGAGCAACGGACCACATAGCCTGGAAATGTAGTGCCTTTGTTGAATTTCGGCGAGTTCCACGTGGAGCAAAGTGGATATATGTAGGCAACAACAATAAAGCTGCTGTTGACGGGATCGGTACATGAAAGTTAGTCCTGCGTGGTGGTCGAGACCTAATTCTACATGATGTTCTCTTTGCAACAATAATTTGCCGGAATGTTATTTCAGTTTCAGTTTTGCTTAAGCTAGGATTTGACTTGTGTTTTTCATGGCAATTCTGCCAAGTTGACTTTTGGTTCAAATTTATTTGGATTGGTCATGTGACCGGAGGTTTAATTATTATGGATTTGGATTATGATTCATTTAATAATAATGCTAGTTTTTCTATGTTTGTTTCTTCACATAAATATGATAGTGATGTAAACATATGGCATGCTAGACTTGGTCATATTGGCCAACAAAGAATGCAAAGGTTAGGAAAATAAGGTTTGATTTTTAACATTGACCATGTGGAATTGTCCACTTGTGAAAATTGTCTAGCTGGAAAATCTGAAAGTAAACCTTTTGGTCAGGCAACTAGAGCTGAATTTATGTTGCAAATAGTCCATTCGAACATTTGTGGGACTATGAATGTTAGGTCTAGGAATGGAGCAAGTAATTTCATCACATTTATTGATGACTTTACCCGTTTCAGTTATGTCTATTTAATTTTCCACAAATCAGAAGCAATAAGTTTCTTCAAACACTATATGAGATTAGTGGTAAATAAATTAGACAAGAAGATAAATGCTCTTCGAACTCATCCTGGTCGTGAATATTTATTAACACATTATAATAATTTATGTGATGAAAAGGGAATAGTTCATCAATTGACTAACCCAAATACTCCACAAAAAAATGGTGTTGCGAAGAGAAGAAACAAAACACTCCTAGAAATGATTAGGTCAATGATGGCACAAGCTAACCTCCTAATTAGTTACTGGGGTGATGCGTTGCTTACTGCCACCTTTGTACTTAATCGAGTGCCTACAAAATCAGTTACTACCACTCTATATGACTTATGGACTACAACATAACCCGACCTAATTGTATTAACACCTTGGGGTTGTGATGCCTATACAGATGATTCCTCTCACAAATATGGAAAATTGGGCCCGATGGGAAAGAAAAGTATTTTTGTAAGATTCTCCAAAATCTCAAAGGGTTATGTGTTTATAGGTCAGCAAGACAGTGGGAGTAAAACTGAGTTTGAATCACGAGATGTCACATTCTTAGAGGATGAGTTCCCTAAGAAGGGAGAGGTAGCTCAAGACCTAACCTTATTTGAGATAATGGATCAAGAAGTAGAAGGATCACTTCATTCGAGTGGGAGAATTTTAGCATATGATGAATTAGTTCCTCATCAAAGACCTCCTTCATCATCAGATGTGAATGAAAGTAATCCTTCCACATTTAGTGGAAGTGACCAAATGGATCTTGCTCCAAGTGGGAGCGAGATGGTCACAGATCTTGTTCCAAGTGGGAGCTAGATGGTCACAGATCTTTTTCCAATTAGGAGAGGGATGAATGATCTTGATCTGAGTGGGAGAAACATTGATCCAAATGGGAACAATGATAAATCACAAATAAGGCGTGGTTCTCGTAAAAAGATTCCCCGCCGACGACTTGATGTTGAACGTGGAATACTTTTTATGATGCTCATACAAGAAGCAAACGAGCCTAAAATGTAAAAGAAGCTCTTGCATGCCCTTCTAAGGATAAATGGACAAAAGCAATGGAAGATGAATTGGAGTCTATGAGAGTCAACAAAGTTTGGGAACTAGATGACCTCTCTGAAGGAAGCAAAGCAATTGGGAGCAAATGTGTTCTCAAAATTAAGCTCAAGGGTAATGGCACATTTGAGAGATATAAGGCTCGACTGGTGGCGAAAGGGTATACACATCGTAAAGAAATAGACTACGAAGAGACTTTCTCGCCTGTTGTACGATTTACCTCGGGTCGCCTGGTTCTAGCTATTGTTGCAAGCCTTGATCTTGATTTACATCAGATGGATGTAAATACTGCCTTTCTCAGTGGATAACTAGATGAAGAAATCAATATGGAACAACCTGAGTGTTTCATTGAAAAGGGCCACGAACAAAAGATTTGTAGACTTTTGAAGTTTATTTATGGCCTCAAACAATCTTCAGGGCAGTGGTAGATACGCGTTTGAAGTGTTCTTGTATCCAATGGTTTTACCATGATGGATGAAGACCATTGCGTTTTGTAAGAAGAGACTAAGAAACAAGCTTGTGATTTTAACATTATATGTAGATGACATACTTATAGCTGGAAATGATAAGGAGTTTATAATCAAGATAAAGTCATGGTTACCATCCCAATTTGAGATCAAAGATATGGGTGAAGCTGCATATATTCTTGAAGTTAAGATTCAAGAGATCGTCCAAAGAAACTATTCAATATCTCACAAGAGAATTACATTAGAAAAGTTTTTGAACGATAATATGCAAAATAGTAGCCCAGTTGAAACTCCTATCAGTAAAGGCCATACATTGGGAAGTCAGATGTGTCTTAAAACTCCTGAAGAGACAGAAAGAATGAGCTGAGTTCCTTATAGGAGCGCAGTCGGATGTTTAATATATGCTATGGTGTGCACTAGACTTGATATCTGTCAAGAAGTTGGCCTGATAAGTAGATATAAAACCGACCAAGGTTTATCACATTGGCAAGCAGTAAAGAGGATCATGAGATATCTGAAGGGAACTACTGATTATGCTCTTTGTTATCAAGGCGGCAAGGATATGCGATTAGTTGGATACGGTGATGCTGATAATGGAGGAGATCTAGACGAGAGGAAGTCTACCTCGGAATATGTTTTCTTAATCAGTGATGGCGCCATATCATGGAGTAGTAAGAAACAATCATGTGTATCACTATCTACGATGGAAGTCGAATACGTGTCTCTCGCATCAGCAGCACAAGAAACTGTTTGGTTGAAAAAGTTCTTGGATCACTTTGTTAGATATCACTGAAAATACTGAACGAGTATTAGTCTACTGTGATAGTGAGGCTGCAATATCCTCCACCAAGGACCCAAAGTTTCATTGTAACTATGAGAGAGACACGGTTAGACGCAAGGTAGTGAATGTGAAGTATGTGTCTACAAAACATATGTTAGCAGATCCATTGACCAACCCTTTGTATAGAGATGCATTTGTGAGACACACTAGGTCTCAAGGCTTGCGTAGACTATGAGATACTTTATTTTGTTATTTATTTTCTTGAGTTCACAAACAGATATTCATTGATTATCAACAAAGTTGATTTGCATACATACATATTTTTATCGTTGAACGTGATGTGCATTCTTTATTATTTTTGATAAGTATGTCGGGTAGACAATAGGTTGAACTTCTCACACAGGAAACCGACTCCTTGTCTTAGAGATGTTAGGAGATGCGACATGATTTTAAGAAAAATTATCATAAGTGTAATTTGAGAGCTATTCGCTTAAAATTAGAATGTCTCTTAAACAATTACATAAGGTCATTAGGGTGAAAAATGTTCACCTAGTCTACTTCGTGAGCTAGATGTGAGTTAAATTTAGATACTTATGGTGTCTAAACATCATATGTACAACATGTTTTATGAGATAAAGACATACACTCCTTGGAAAAAGGGAGAAAATGTTGTAGCACATGTTTCATACCATGTGTGCTAATGTCGACCAATTGGTGTAACATAAGTCCATTCCCAACTTATTGTTGTGTGAGACCCAGTGCTTTTATGATAGCTCAAGATTTTGTACCCTTAGAGACTCCGATCAGATACTTGAGACTTAGTGTGATGTTAGTTATCTTAGTGTGTTTCCAAAAGACCATGAACACATATTCGGTCTAGCGAAGCATATCTAGAAAATAAATCATACCTTTTTTAATTGAATCGGGAGAAGAGGTAGATCATTGATGGAATCTCATGTATTTGTATTCACAGGTGCACTAATTATAACTTATAAGTTATGATCGTGAATATAAGAAATAATGATATATGAGATTTTGAGACTATATCAAATGTGATTTACATGATCTATGGTACTTCATAATTTATGGTCTAGTTGCAGGTTTGCGCTCGACGAGAGGCTATATACTTCTAACAAATATATAGCACTTAGCTCTCACAATATGTTGGTAGCACGGTCTACTTCTCTGTATGAAATGATTAAGGAGATGAGTTGAGAATATGTTTCTCAGGATAGATGAGCACTCCCATTATGTGTGAATGGGAGATGTAAAAAATATTGGGTCCACCCATAAGGGGTTCTCTAAGGCCCAAAAGGGTTATTAATTAACCCTAAATATTCCCTTTATAAGTACACTTAGTGTGTACATTAAAAATACTCTGAGCAGTATTTTTTTCTACGCTTAGTCTTCTCCCATCATCAACCTAGGGCTTAGACTGTGGAATGAGGGGTTGCTCCAACACACCGTGACAACCACCATCGACCAGTAATTCCAGCCGCAGTTCATCCATTTTTGCTTCCGCTTCACGAAGAATAAGTAAGTTCTCGTTTTACAATTTACGCACTATCTAATGTGTTTAGATTATCGCGTATTCCTTCAGAGGGAAATACATGTGAAACAATTGATGAGGAGATGGCTGAAAAATAAAATGAAGAGTCGAAAACAATGGGCGATGAAGTCTAATAGTATAAAGCGCTTAGGGAAGTGTATGTCCCTATTATATAATTCTCCTACTCGTCCTTTAGCCAACATTACAACCCGTTAAAGTCTTATTTGATTCTATTCGAGCTCACTTAATTAGTAGAGATGTACATAATGGGCAAGCCTATTATTCTTTATGCATACATGTGAATTCATTTGTGTGTGCGAGAGTTCTTCTTTGATGCTAAGTCCTTCAATTATATTCATTCTTTGATTTGAGTGTATGGACTATTTATTCTTGCGAGGACACTTGTTTCATGATAGAAAGGTGATGTTGTTAGCTTTATTTGACAGAGTAGGTGAGCGAGCTTAAATTTGGTATGTTAGATGTCGTCTCTAAGGTTAGGAGGTTAGAAGTTTGTTGTTTGTTTGTGAAATGTATATCTTGTACGATGATCAGGAAGTGTATATCTAATTGTTTGAGTTGCTATAGGGTCTAACTATTATTATCAAACGAAGTGTTGGTGTTTCTAGGTCTGATTTATTGTGAGTGATTTTAATTCTTACTCGAGGACACGCAAGAGTTAAGTGCGGGGTGATGATATTTGGCATTTTAAAATATATTTTGATATTAATTTACTTGCATTTTTACTGTTCTTTTGTTATATTTGATATAGATTATGCCTAATATACTTTGATTATTGATTTTTACACTTTGGTGTTAATGATTAATGTAGGTACATTGGATAAGAAAATTGGAGCAAATATGATAAGTTGGAATCAAAAGTTATGCATCACGTCCACTGTAATGTTGAACTTAGGTAATTTGAAGCATGTCAAGCGTTGATATATGTTGAAAATACAAAGTAGCATGAAGACAAATACATGAGAGGACAAAAGGCAAATAATCCATGAATTTTAAAGGTGAAGATTACCTTCAGAGAAGATGGGAAGAACAGAATCCTGGAAGGACTTATAGACCATTGAAGTAAATGTTAGGTAGAATTCACTTAAGCCTAATGAGCTAAGAGCGAGACGGCAAGAATTGAAAAACGCTATTGCCTCCAGCGCAACATGGACGGTGGGTCGCGGGGTACTCTCATGTTTCGTTTGGGATAAGGTTATTCTGTTCTTACACGGTTTCAACTCATATAAAAAGGGTTCTAAACCTAATTTGGAGGATATCTAACATACTCTGAAGGAGAATTCAGATGGGGGACACACACTATCTTCTCTTCTATCCCTTTAATCTCATACTTTATTAGCTCTAGAGTTTTGGGTGCTACATGGACGTTGTAGTTTGAAGCTTGAATTGTTCTTATTATTTTAACATATTGGTTTATTTATTCAATCTTGCGCTTAATTATTTGATTGTTTGATCACCAATTGAATACTATCTACGAATCTAGGATTTAAATAGGAAGAGAGAATTTTAGATTGCGTATAAGATTGAGTAGAGTGAGATCTTGAACCTGATTAATAGGAAATGGATTTGTGGTTAGTGTAGGGATATACCTAATCGCCTTGCTTGGTTACTATACAGGAATTATTTATGCATTCTTGTCAATTCTAATTCCATAGTAATATATACGTTATGTTAGCTTGAATATGTGAGTAGTACTTCGGGAGATGGCTACGAGCAATATTAACCCTGTCAATTAATAAACTAGATAAACTAATTAGACGATTTAGGTGAAAACTCAACGAGATTGTTAGCTAACCCATAGCTCTAGATTATTTTCTCCCATTGAATTCATCTCTATGATTGCACAATTGTTTCATATAATTTCATTGTTTAATATTTTAGATTAGTATTAGATAAATATTCAAACTTTAAAAAATCCTTTGAATAGATTAATTATTTGGGTTTAATTTAGTTGATAGTTAATCACAAGTCCCTGTGGGTACGATATCTGGACTTATAATCTTATATTACTTGTCGACCATGTATACTTGCGTGTTCTTTTTGGAACAACAGTTACTACGGAGTTTTTTTTCCGTCTCCCACAGACTTAGAGGAAGTTCGATGCAGTTTGGGTGATTGTGGATAGGTTGACCTAGTCGGCTCATTTCATTCCAATGGTGATTACTTACTCTTCATAGCAGCTAGCTCAAGTTTATATTCCTGAGATTGTCAGACTTCATTGAATTCCAGTATCCATTATCTCTGACCGAGTTACAAAGTTAACATCGCGGTTTTGGAGGGCCGTACAGCGTGAGTTAGACATGCAAGTTGAGTTAAGTACAACATTTCACCCTCAGACGGACGGATAGTCTGAGCGCGCCATCCTGATACTGGATGATATGCTTTGTGTAAGTAAGATGGAGTTTGGTTGTTCGTGGTATTAGTTATTGTCGCTTGCGGATTTTTCCTAAAACAACAACTACTAGTCGAGCATTTAGTTGGCTCCGTATGAGTCTTTTTATGGGAGGCGATGTCGGTCTCTGGTGGGTTGGTTTGATCCAGGTGATGCTAGGATATTTGGTAACTACTTGGTTCAGTATGCTTTTGAAAATGTTAAATTTATTTGAGATTGACTTTGTACATCCCAATCTAGACAGAAGAGTTAAGCGGATCGGAAGGTCAGCGATGTTGCATTCATGGTTGGGGAGCGGGTCTTGTTCGGGGCTTTGCCTATGAAGGGTGTTATGAAGTTGTGGAAGAAGGGGAAGTTGAGCCTTAAGTACAACATTTCACCCTCAGACGGACGGATATTCTGAGCGCGCCATTCAGATACTGGAGGATATGCTTCGTGTATGTATGATGGATTTAGGTGGTTCTTGGGATCAGTTCTTGCCGCTTGCGGCATTTTCCTACAACAACAACTACCAGTCGTGCATTCAATTGGCTCTGTATGAAGACTTTGTATATGAGGCGGTGTCGGTTTCTGGTGGGTTGGTTTGAGCCGGGTGAGGCTGTGATATTTGGTACATACTTGGTTCAGGATGCTTTGGAAAATGTAAAGTTGATTCAAGATCGACTTTGTACAGCTTAATCTAGACAGAAAAGTTAAGCAGATCGAAAGGTCTGCGGTGTTGCAATTATGGTTGGGGAGCGGGTCTTGTTCCGGGTTTCGCCTATGAAGAGTGTTATGAAGTTCAGGAAGAAGGGCAAGTTGAGCCTTAGGTATATCAAGCCCTTTTGAGATGTTTGTGAAGAGGTAAGCAGTTCATCATGTATCGCATGTTTCTATGATCCGCATGTATCATGGTGATCCGTCTCAAGTGTTGGATTTCATCTCAGTCCAGTTAGACAAGGATTTGTCTTATGTTGAGGAGACAGTGGCCATTTTGGACATGCATGTTTAAAAGTTGAGGTCGAAGAACAATGCTTCAGTGAAGTTCATTGGAGGGGTCAGCCAATTGAGGATGCGAATTGTGAGACTGAGCATGAAATGCGTAGCTGTTATCCTCATCTTTTCACCACTTCAGGTATGTCTCTATAATCATTTAGGGACGAATGTTTTTTTTATGAGAGGGAGGATATAACGACCCGACTGGTCTTTTTGAGTATTTTTGCCCCAATCCCCTACATATTGCCTCCTCAATTCTATATTTTTATTATGTGACTTGCCGGGGTATTGGGTTTTAGCTTTCGGGTGAATTTCGGAGTGAAATGGGACACATAGTCCCTAAGTTGAAGTCCTAAGTTGTTATAGTTCACCATAGTTAGATTTTGCGATGACGACCCCGAAATAGAATTTTGACGGTTCCAATAGCTCTATATGGTAATTTTGGACTTACGAGCCTGTCAGGAAGTTGATTTGGAGATCTGTAGGCCATTTTGGCGAGACTTGATGAATGTTGAAAAGTTGAAGGTTTGGAAGGTTGAAAAGTTCGACCGGGAGTTGACTTTATTGATATCGGGGTCGGAATCCAATTCTGAAAGTTGGAATAGGTCCTTCATGTCGATTGTAACTTGTGTGCGAAATCGAAGTCAATTAGAGTTGTTTTTGTATGAATCGGCATTAGTTTTAGAATTCAGAAATTAAAAACTTCCTAGGCTTGAATCGATGCGCGATTCGTGATTCTAGTATTTTTTGATTTGATTTGACGCTTCGAGCATGTTCATATGATGTTTTAGGAATTGTTGGTATGTTTGGTTGAGGTCCCATGGGCCTCGGGTGTAATTCAGATCATGTTTGGAGCATTGCGAAACCTTAAGGAATGCTGAAGTTATGGTTTCTCTACAGGTCAGGTTTCCTTCTATACATTCACGAAGGTGTGTCACGACCCGAAATCAGCAAGGATGAAAGATCATACTCCTACCCAAAATTCCTCACCATGTACTTAGAGAAAGATGTAGAAGGGAGGGATTTTGATACGAAAGCGAAGCCAAAAAGGCCCTTCTCCTGGTACAGCCTTCAGGGACCAGACAACCGCAAGTCAAAAGGAAAAGCCACTACCTCCACTAACCAGTCTGAAGATCCAAGGGTAGTGGCCACTTGGTCCGAGCCTTCCACAGCCGAGGGCTCATCTTCTGCTATGCCACAACCTCCCTAAAGGCGATCAGTATATGTCCCACCTTCTGTGCCTTCTTCATCAGCTTACCCTCAGACTACACTGAGGGTTAATTAGACTTTGGCCAACATCAACGACTTGTGCCAGCATCAAAGAAAGAGTGACAATGTGTCTTCTCTAGTTACCCTAAGGATGAAGAAAATGACTCAAAGAGTCAAGAAAGTATGAGCCGAATTGAGACAATTGAGTGCTTAAGGAAAGATGATACCATCATAGTTCATTATATCCGACCTTGATCCAAAAATCATCCCGCTAAAGCCCTATAGGATTTCAAGTTGAGTGAGCTTACATTAGTGGTGATTTACACGAGGGTCAAGCCTATGGTACTTAGAGTCGTGCTTGTGACATTCGTTTGTGAGTGATGAACGCACTTCTTTGCAATCATTATTTTGAGTGTTACATTCTATAAAGTGAGATTAGCTCATGGAGAGTAGAGGGGGAGGAGTCTGGGATCCACAATGACCTACGTGAGAGAGCGAACGTCCTTGATGAATTGAGTCAACTCTTGATGCTATTGTATCACACTAGAACTATGGAACTCGAGAAGTTATAGCATGATGTTGTTGATAATGCATTTGTGTTGAGGGTAATTGTTAGTCCTAATTGATGCTTGATGAAGTCACTTTAGGACAACTGAATTTTTCTTTTTCTCTTTTCCTTGTGGAGGTGGGAATTACCTTGTTTTCTTGAGGACAAGCCAGTTTAGGGGAGCCTATTATTTGCTCTCTTTTGCTTAGGTTTTGGGTCAAAAATGCATAGAGGTATTCTCGAAAACTAACTTAATGTGCTTGTTTACAGATATTGTTCAAAATGAGGCAAAGAAGTCATAATCCTACAAACTTGCACAAACCAAAGATGGGAACTAGACCGCTGACCGCGTTGGAAAAGCGCAGTCGCAGAATCCTTGGCACGGTCGTGATGGTATTTTTGTTGAGAGGGTATTTCGAGGATCAGAGACCCTGCAAGTTCAGCTTGACTAAAGAACGTGGTCCGCGTCCAAATTACGCGGCCGCGAGATTAAGCAAAAGCGGACGCAATGGAATTTACGTTGTCCGCGAAACAAGTCTCAGTCTAGATTCAAATGTAGAGAACTGCGGACTGCACTTGTTGTTGCGTGGCCGCAAAGGTCCAAGGACGGACGCGGCCACTATTACACGGTCAGCAAAACCTCCTTAGGGGCATTTTTTTCTGAAAATTTCAGATGTGTATAAATAGACCTTTTTGACATTTTCTGGTCAATTTTTGTTTTAGGGAGCACGTGAACACCTGAGTTTTGCCTCTTTGAGTAATTTTAGAATAGATTTATCTTCAATCTTTATATTTTCATCTTGTATTTGAATATTATGGCTATTATTTCATATCTATTTTTGATTTCTACCATTATCATGAGTAGCTAGACCACATATCTAGGGTTGTGACCCAACCCTAGTGTGGGTATTTAATGGGTCTTGAATTTTAGTGCTTAAATGTTTATGGGTTAGTGATATTTAGCTTATTTCATGCTTTAATTGTAGAATTGGTGGTTGCAAACACTGATTCGTGCCTTTTTAACTTATGCTCTTCTCGAGAGAGAGTGGGGACGATGTCTAGGAAAAGTAGGCTAACAAGGAATTGGGGTGAATTCAACATAATGATAGCCCCGATTAAAGGGTTAAACCTAGAGATACTAATACCCGACTTGAGACAATGTTTACCTACATTGCATGAACACCCATTTGGGCTTGAGAAAGCCAAATGGGCAAAGTCACTCAAACTACCGAGATGTATAGAGTGAGTATTTATGTGTGAAGGTTATATCACGAACCCAATCATAACAAGCTTGTCCTAGATTCTTGATCTCAGTAGATACTCACCTACTGGAAGTCACTTCCCTAGTGCCTTTTATCATTTTAAAAACTATCACAAAAATATTGTTCTTAGATTACTCTTAGCAATCATTAGTATAGAAATTAGAATAGAAACAATCTAAACTATTATTAGAAGTGCAATTAGAAACAACATGCATTGCTAGATTAGTTAGAAACGAACTCCAAACTAAATCAACTCCCTGTGATATCGATCCCGACTCAATCGGGTAAAACTGTAGTGACCACTTCTCGTTACTTTATAGTGGTGTAGGGTTGGAACTGATCAGCATGCAACCCAATCCTACCATATAATATGAATTCACCCTTTTTCCTCCTCAATATATCACCCTTATTCCACTTGTTGCGACATGTAACTCGATCCCACCATATTAGTATCAATTGTTCAGTAAGTACGGAAATTCCACAATTCAAAACAAAACCCTTCACAATACTTAAACTTAAAAACAAAGTAAATGGGAAGCATGAACACTATGAAACTTTACACAAGTAATACTACTCAGAGAGACCAATCCAGAATATATCATAAAAGCAACGATAACTAGCTTAAGAAAATAATAGGAGATAATGAAGCTACGGAATAACTAATACCTTCAACAAAGAGAAACAATTTCTAACAAGTAGCTATTATGCATGGGAATACAACTAAAGTATTTAACAATTAAGGCATGGAATGAAACAATATGAGAAGAACGGGAAAGAAACAAGCAAGACAGATAAATTGGAGGCGCATAAGTACTCTTCACCTAACATATATGCCGCTCACATGAATTTCATTTAGCAAATAAGTCAAGGGATCCTAATCCCTTCAGTCAAGGTTAGACACAACACATACATTGCTCCACATGCCTCTCAATACTCAATTATCGCTTTTACTCTAGAACCCACCTTCAAACGACCCGTATCTAGCCACAATTAACTTAATAACATTAAATATTGCTAAAGAAATCAGTTACAATTCATGAATTTAGATTTTCCAAACTTTTCCCCCAAAAGTCAAAATTCGACCCCGGGACTGCTTTGTCAAAACTCGAGGTTCGGACCAAAACCCATTCACCCATTCACCCACGAGCCCTATTATGCAATTAGTTTTTAAATTCGACCTCAATTTGAGGCCTAAATCCCAATTTCTCAAAAATCCCTAATTCTACCCAAACCCCCAATTTCTAACATGGAAATTCTAGATTTTAGGTTGCAAATTTATGAAATGTAATGGGTAATTGAAAGAAAGTGGTTTAGAATCACTTGCCAACACTTTGGGGAAGAAAATAGCTTGGGTGGATCGCCTCTAGGCCATCTAGCTTTTTAAAATTTTAAAGAATGGCTTAAGTCCCGTAATGGGATTGTTTAATATCTAGGCGATAGTGTTCATTTCTTTCGCCAGGACAGTGTCGCGTTCGCGAAGATCAGAGCTTGCCAAGCTTATGCGATCACGAGTCCCTCATTGCGTTCGCGAAAGCTACACCCCCTGGACTTCGCGTTCGCGAGCCCTTGCCCGCGTTCGCGATTAAGAGATGATTGACCCCTCCCCCAGGTCACTATCACTACACGTTCGCGAAGGGTAAAGCCCCCATCGCTCCGCCTTCACGACCAAGCCTTTACGTTCACGAAGAACAAAAATTTAGCTAACCCAGTTTCTACTTTTCGTTCGCGAGAGTGCCTTCGCGAACACGAAGAAGGAAACCAGAAGGCACTTGAAACTGCAGAAAACAATTTTTTTTTTCTAAGTCCAAAACGTCCGGTAGCCTATCTAAAACTCACCCGAGCCCTCGGGGCTCCATTCCAAACATGCAGACAAGTCCTAAAACATCATATGAACTTGATCGCATGATCAAATCACCAAAATTACACCTAGAACTTCGAATTGAATGCCAAATGGAATAAAATTCTCGAGAAAGCTTTAAAACTTATATTTTCACAACCGGACGTCTAAATTACGTCAAACTAACTCCGTTTCTTACCAAATTTCACAGACAAATCATAAATATTATATTGGACTTGTATCTGTCTCTGGAAAAAAAATTACGAGTATCAACAATGCCAAACATAAATCAATTATAAAAACCATTAAATTTTCGGACTTTTAATTTTCGACAAAAAATCATATCTCGAGCTAGGGACCTCGGAATTCGATTCCGGGCGCATGCTCAGGTCCGATATTTTAATACAGACCCACCGGAATCATCAAAATACGGGTCCGGGTAAATTTACTTAAAATATTGACAGAAGTCAACTACAATTAACTTTCAAGGAAAAATATTTTCGTTTTATCAGTTTTTATTATATAAACCTTCCGAGTCAATACTCAGACTGCGCATGCAACTTGTGAAATGCTAGAATAAGGTTCTAAATGTTTTGAAATAAAGATTTTGATTCTTAAACATAAGATGACCTATCGGGTCATCACATATTGTCTTAGGCTGGACCGAGCTCGTGAATATTAAAGAGGACAAAAAAATTAACGAAAGCTCGTAGGTGGGATTTCGACCAACTTTGCAAGCATTGAGTGTTATATGGATAGACATTAAGTAAAATCAATCGAGAACTAGGATCTCATATGAGGCATTTAATTTCAAGAAAAATGCATAATAGTGACATTTTCTTAATAAGAACTTTTTCATAAAAGTAGTACTGGATTTGAATCAATGGAAAATTTTAATTCCTAGATAAAGTTTTTTATTTTGAATTAAAATAAAATAGATATTTATCTTTGGTTATCATGTTATCATACTTTATTTGGTTAATGATTTTATGCAATCATGTTTGAACCTTTTGTTATCATTGTTTACCTTGAAAATTGTGTTAACAATTATATTTGATTTGTGGTTCTAAAAATACGTGATTTATTTCAATACTACTAAATAGGCAAGAAATATAAGTGTAAGTGAGTAGAAATAGGGAATATAAGTAAGCTGAAATGATAACCAAACCAGTGTTGTCAAAGTAATGGGGCTTTGAGCTCGATAGCCTTGGGGTCTCGAGGTCAGCTAACAGCAATGAAATATGAATAATAAATGAAGAACAATAAAGTTGGAGAATAATCTTGAGTAAGCAAGAATATCAGAGTAGAAAATTCTATTGCAGTGAATCCCCTGCCTTACAAATGATTGGGGTCCCCTTTATATAGAAGGGGAAACTCCTAATAGGGTACATTTATTGGTACAACTATATAACGACCTATTAAGGATTAGTACTATCTCTTACAAATCTTATCTGTCCTAACAACGTGTCCATGGGAAATTCCTGATTTTTCTTGACTGTTATCGATTTTGTACTGCCTCGAGGTAGACCGCATCAGGCGTTCAATGTGTTCTCTCGAGGTATGCCTTCTGAGATCGGACTCGAACTTCACTTCGAGTCTTCCGAGCTCGAGCTCGAAACATAATAAAGACTTCGAAATCGGACTTCTTCGATTTCGGCCGTTTATAGATAGTCCCCGCATTTCTTAGAATGAAATGATAAGAAAAAGTTTGAATTCTTGACACTTCGATATATCAACCATGATGTCAGGCACGTGAGGTCAGCGATTGGTGTGACATAAAGGTCATGCAGAGGTCACATCTGCACAGTTCGCGAAAAAACACAAATCGATAACGGTTGTTGGTTGTCCTTTTAGCTTCTCCAACACGCTTAGATGCCCCTATAAATACTCAAATCCTTCACTTTTCATACTTTTACTTTCTACAGCATCTTTAAATCTTCATTAGCTCTTCTTTACATCTACCCTTTCCTTGTGTTTATCTCTTAACCAATTTCTTCTTCTTCTTCTTCTGAAATTTCACAACAAAATTGCAAAACCTTCTATGATAGTCCCCCAACAAGAGAAAGCCCCTTCGTCATCACGTTTGTTTAAGAGTAAAACGGTAGTACCTCCTCGCATTGAGGAGCGTACTCCGGGGCCTTGTGAATCATCTTCTGATTTCAAGGTCGAAAAACCTTCCTCGGTTGCGGGACGATGTGAACCCATGTCTCGATATATTAGTCTAATAACCAAACCCGAACAAGTGATGGTGGATTTCCCTTGGGGAGATGTAGTATAAGTGGAGATCCTTTCACTTGAAGAGGACATAACTACTTACAAAGTAGGATCCTAAGCGTATACACATACCCATTTCCCTTAGGTCCCGTCGAACCTTCTTCGCCCCCGCTAGATCCAGTGATACTCGATTTTTGTCGACAATATCAGGTGATGCTCGTCCAAATCTATCCTTCCTTTTGGCGATTTGTTTACTTGATTAGGTATTTTTCGAGTCAGGTCGAGGGGATGCCTTTACCCTTGATCATCTGATTAGACTATACAGCTCTCGTCTCTATCGAGGTGGCTTGATAAAATTACAACGTCGATCTTCAAAGTCACTCTTTGCTAGCATTGATGAAGATAAAGACCGAGGGTGGATGAGCCGCTTTGTTTGAGTCAGGACCTCTGATCTGATTCCTGCTGAGAAGATGCCATTCCCCGAGGAATGGAATATGAAGCGTAAGTGTCGACTCTTCGATCAAGTTTCATTAATTAAATGTTTTCTCTTCCTTTTGTACTAACTCCTTCTTAATGATGCAGCCGTCGAATGGTACCCCAGTGCGGTTCAGGACCTCCCGGGATGGGTTCGCAACTGGCTTCCACTTCCACATATGCCGAGCGTGTCTGGCGTGACTTGGCCAAAGGTCCATGGGAGGCTAAAAACAATAGTAGGCTTTTGTCGTTTGCACACTTACATCGCTTAGCGAAATATTCCTCAGCAAAATACTTAACTTTGTGATCATGCAGGCCACAGAGATGTTGTTTCAATGAGGCTGCCTCCACCTGGAGAGGTAGAGACTCTGAAACCCTCCAAGGACAAAAAGATAAAGAAAAGGTCGCCGGTGGAGTCCCCAAAACCAAAAAAGGCCAAAGCTCGAAAGCCTAAGGATGATATAGTGGCCTTAACTCAGGAAGTTGCCGAAAGCCTTCGTGCAGAGGATGAAGAGGATGATGACCTCTCGTTGGTGTTTAGGGGAAAAGGAAGCACCGATGATTCAAAGGCTGCTGAACTGAAGGTCGCTGAACCAAAGGCTGCCGAGGTGGTTAATTCTAAAGATGAGGAGGTCTTCGAAGGGAGCTCGGGAAAAGTCCCAGAGCTGACTGATGCCCAGAACATACCTTGAGCTGAAATTTACTCGGTCGAAGAGCTTAAAGAAACCAACCTCGAAGCTCCTCGAAGGAGGGAGAAGGCCCCGATTGATCCACTCGGGGTGATTGACGTGGATGAATCTCCACAAGGCCTGTCTTTTTCTGAGGGGCAAATACGAGATGCTCAGGACATGAAGACTCCCGAAGCGGGGGCATCCCACGGGGAGAATGATTCTTCAAAAAATGCCTTGCCGGGGTTGAGAAGGTCCCCGTACTCGACGCCTCGCTTATCTTCGAAGAGGCTAATAAGCTTAGAAAGCAAGTATACTTTGTATTTTAACAATTACGTTTGGTATTTGATTTATGCCTTTCAGACTTCCTTTCTTCATGACCAGGCTGTGATGATCTACAATCAAGCTTTCCCCAAGTCTCGGGCTGAGCTTACCCAATGTGAATATGAGCTTAGGAAGCTCATGCTATAATATGATGAACTCAAGGACCTCTATGTCAAAAAAGAGGGGGAACTCAATGCCATTCGAGCCTGTTCGGAGAAGGCATCCCAAGAGGGCGGGGTTCGTTGAGCAGGTAATATAACCTTCGTGGGCTTATTTTATGTTTACTCATTTTTGGTGTCTAACGTTGCAACTTGATTTTTGCAACTTATATAGAAGGATGATCTGGTGGGGGATCTTCAGGAGGAGCTTAAAGTTAAGGATGTTGAAACCTACGGGTTGAAGCAACGCTTGGATGATCTGGCCTCCGAGAATGATACTATTTGGTAAAATCTGACTACGACTGAGCACCAAATTTAGAGTGCAAAAGAGGACGGCCGTAAATATAAGGAGCTTCATGATGTATCGACCGCTGTGTTATCCAAAGTCATGTCCAAAGTTGATGCACTCATGTCTTCATATCGGACGGACGGTGTTGCTGCTAATGCTCGGGCTAAGAAGGTATCTGCTGAAGCCGAGCTCAAGCTAACTTGTGTCCTCTACCATGTTATATTGGAATCACCAAGGTAGGATCTCGAGGAGGTGCATGCCAAAGGTTTTGATCTTTCTGCCGAGATCGAGAAAATGAAGGCCTTAGAAGAAAAATCCGATGCACTGCTCACTTCCGATGAGGATTCTGTCAGTGGCGAAGAAGAAGGCGAAGTCCTCGAGGGGGAAGAGCCTTCCGAAGATCTGAAGAAAATAAAAATGAGCCAAGGTGAGAGTACACTGGTCATGGCCCTTTGAGGGCCTTAAGGACGACGTTGCCGGTCACAGGAGAGCCATGAGAGATGAGAGGATGGAGCTTCAAGGTTTCCGGCAAGAGGGGTGGCCGGAGAAGACGAGGGCCATCGGAGAAGGAGAAGCCCAAGAGGCTTCTAGAGAGAGCCAGAGGTTACAGAGAGATAGAGAAATAGAGAGAGAAAGGGTCTCGAGAGAATGAGAGACGCGGAGGGGGTTAGGTATATAGTTAATTAAGGAAATATGGATCTGGACCGTTGATCTTATGTGATCAACGACTCAGATCACGTATGGGGTTGGGCCGAGTATGAATTGGTTTGGGCTGGGTAGGAATTTTGGTTTTGGGTCTGGGTTAATTGGGTTTAAAGATCAGATGGGTTGGGTATAATGTGGCTAGATATTAAAATAAAATGTGGCTATATATTAAATACCAATAAAGAATAGATAAATAATTAATAAAATAGCTAATAATTGTATAAAAATTGAAATTAAGTTTAAATAGGTAAAGTTACAGTAATTAACTAATATTAAGTATAAAAATGCATAAGTTTCTAATTAAAATAATACAAAATGTTCAATTGAGCTATAATTGTAAAAATTACTGTAATTAATATTAAATGAGACCCAATTGGCTAATTTTTTAAATAATTGAATCCTAATGGACAAAGGATGATTTAAAGTAGCATAATGAGTTGGGAAACATTTTGAAATTATTTATAACATAGTTTATGAATAATTATTTAAGTATGAAATATTAAACAAATAGGGAAATCATTTAATAAAAATATGGAAAAATAGGAAAAATGCTCATTATTACAAAGAGTAATTTTTGAAAGCTTATATGCGAGTTTAAAAATAATTTGAGGAAAAATTGGGTATCAACAGTGGTATTGGCATTACATTGATATTCCTTCCTTGTTAGCTTTATGTCATATCCTGCACAGGTTTACATGTTCGGTACCACTTTGGTGTACTCATGATACACTTCTGCATATTTTTTTGCAAAACCAGATACTCCGGATCGAGCTGGTTTTTAGAATTATGCTCGTGCAGCTGGAGACTTCTAGGTACACATGCCAGACATTCGCAGACTCTTAAGTCACCTTCTGTTGTATTTATTTCGATTATTTCCTATTAATATGGAACAATGATGTATTTGTTATGTATAATAACTTCTAGAAAGGCTTATGACTTGTACTACCGGGTTTGGGGTATTTTGTCATGTTGAGACTATTGGTTTATTTAGAATTTTCTCGTTCATGTTCACTAGCTTCTAGTAGAATTTGTTATCATTCAGTATGTGTTAGGATTACCTAGTTTTCAAGACTAGGTTCCATCACGACTCATTCAGAGGGATTTTGGGTCGTGACAAGTTGGTATCAGAGCTCTAGGTTCATAGGTGCTACGAGTCATAAGCAGTTTTAGTAGTGTATTGCGGATTAGTACGGAGACGTATGTACTTATCTTCGAGAGGCTATAGAATGTATTAGGAAATTCTACCTTTTTAAGTCAATACCGTGCAACATTGATTCAGCTCGAAGCATATATCTTATGCGCTTTTGCATCTACTCGTGTTTGGTGTTGCACACTCGGTACCACCAATGCGTGTCACAATTCCCTCCGTAGGACGTCGTGACGGCACGTAGTCGCTATGACTAGGTTAGCCTAGCAATTCCCTAATGATTGAAACAAAAGCAGAATTTAATTACTAAACTTCAACAAATAACTATATAACGGAAAAATGCCGCTCGACAAGTACATGTAAAACCAACTAAAATGAATATACACAATTCCCGAAACCCGGTAGTCACAAGCTCTGAGGAATGGTTGTAAGTATCTCTATACATCCTGTCACGCCCCAAAACTGAGGGACGAGACCGACGCCTAACCGGATGATCCCGGTCAAGCGGACTTGGTTTTCCTTTCCTACCCAACGTGTTGCCCCGTGTCTATAATATACATTGTTCCATATGAATTAACCAATTTAAATTCAAAGTAAGATTTACAACATAAGTTCATTTTCCTCTTTTAACTTTTCAACATTTGATAATCCAAAAACATA
>ML244140.1:0-20912 GCA_005239495.1 Nicotiana undulata | reverse complement strand
ATTTTCATAAGCCTTTAATATTTTCATAAAACAATTTTCTTTAAAAATTCATTTCTCGGACTTGGGTCCTCGGAATTCCATTCCGGGCATACGCTCAAGTCCCATATTTTCCTCGGGACCGTCGGATCACGGATCCGGGTCCGTTTACCAAAAATGTTGACCAAAGTCAACTTTATTCAATTAATTACCAAAAGTTTAACTCTTAATCAAGTTTTTCACATAAAGGCTTCCCGGCTACGCGCCTGGGCTGCGCACGCACATTGAGGTGAGATTAATGGAGGCTTTCGGGCCTCGGAACACAGTCCAAATTAGATGCACATAAGATGACCCCTTTTTTGGGTCATCACACTAGCTAAGTGCCTCGAACCTAATCAAACGGAGTTCGTGATGAAAGAAGTCCATGAAGGACACTGTGGAAATCATTCAGGAGCGAGATCCTTGGTAAAAACCCTAATCAGAGCCGGGTATTATTGGCCTAAGATGGAAGAGGATGCCGAAAACTTTGTATCCAAATGCGACAGGTGCCAAAGGTTCGCCAATAAAATGCATCGATCGGCAGAATTATTGCATCCAATCATATCTCCATGGCCCTTCATGAAATGGGGGATGGACATAGTGGGACCTCTTCCCCCAGCTAAAGGACATGTACGGTTTCTACTCGTACTTACTGACTATTTCACAAAATGGGTAGAGGCGGAAGCATTCAAACAAGTACGTGAAAAGGAAGTTAAAAGCTTCTTATGGCGAAACATAATATGCCGCTTTGGGATACCAAAGGAGATCGTGTGTGATAATGGCCCACAATTCATAGGCTCTAAAATCACAGAATTCTTTGAAAGCTGGCAAATCAAACGGATCACTTCAATGCCGTACCATCCCGTGGCTAATGGTCAAGCTGAGTCAACAAATAAAATCATCATCAATAATATAAAGAAGCGGCTAGATAAAGCCAAAGGAAATTGGCATGATGAATTACCAGCGGTATTATGGGCATACAGAACAACATCGAAAACAACCACGAGAGAAACTCCATTCGCACTTGTCTTTGGCTCATAAGCCTTAATACCCGTGGAGATTGGCGAACCAAGCATAAGGGTTATAACAGCCACGGAGGAGGCAAACAACGATGAGTTAAGGACTAATTTGGACCTGCTCGAATCACGAACTGAAGCAACATTAATACGGATGGCAGCTCAAAAACAAATCATAGAGCGTTACTACAATCGAAAAGCTCATCTCAAATACTTTAAGATTGGGGACTTCGTCCTTATAAAAGTCTTTCAATCAACAAAAGAAGCAGGCGTAGGAAGCTAAGTCCAAATTGGGAAGGACCCTACAAAGTCCGAGGCATAGCTGGGAAGGGTGCCTACGAACTGGAAGCCATGGACGGCAGAATCTTACCAACAAGCTGGAACGCCATCCACTTGAAGAAGTACTACTTCTAAGGAAAAGAAGTATCCCCGATCAGGTATCACACGTTTGATTTTATTTTGAACATTTAAAATTTTACTAACTTTTTTAGATGATAGGCATAAAGCTAACCCATCACCAGATGATGATATTAGACCTGCAAATACGTGAGGAAATAACACAATTCCCGATCTAGGGTTACACTTTCTGATGGACATTTTAAAGGGTTAAGCAGTCATCATCTAAATAATTATATACCTTCGAGTCCCGCACGTTTTTCCTTTTCAGGAAAAGGACCACAAGGAAGGAATAGTCAAGTGCTTGAGATTTCATTCTTCAAAGCTCAAACACTTGGGGGACTATACAGTATGGAAGGCTAAGACGAAGCAAAAAACCTTCGGGTTGAAAGGCAAAATATTAGCTACGAGGAAGAAATGCACATCTTTGTACTTATTAAAAATTGTTGTAACAAAAACAGTTAGGGGTAAAAGATCATCATCATTGTACTCATTCAAAAACTGTTGTGATTAAAAACAGTTACGAAATCTTTTTACTCATATAAAAAACTGTTATCGAATAAAACAGTTACGGATGAAAGATCAAAACCCTTGTATTTGCTCAGAAAATTGTTATCAAATAAAATAGCTACGGATGAAAAAGCATTTCCCTTGTACTTATTAAAAATCTTGTCAATAAAAATAGTTACGGGTAAAAGCCCCGATCATTATAAAAATTGTTACTTATGAAAAACAGTTGTTTCCTTGTATTAATTCGAAAAAAACTATTACCTATGAAAAACAGTTACGAGATACAAGTGTGTATCAAATCTGTTAAATGAAAACAGTTGCAAAATGAGTTCTAGACGATAAATCAAACACATGTAAAATGTCATGAAAGTTCAAACGAAAAACTTTCTTCAGAAGCATTCTCAAACATGTGAAAAATTCCTATCACTCTATTGCATTATTACACCATCATGAAGTTGAGACGTCTTCTTCATTAAGTGTCAATAAAAAAGAAAGGGCCCTCTTTCACAAACAAAGCCTATTACAAATAAGGCTCACATTTTATACAACACCGTGCCTACTATGAAAAGGTACGAGTGATTTCAGCATCTTCATGCAAAAATTCAGAGGTAAAACAAAAACCTCAAAAATCAAAACATGCAAATGACTAAAGAGTGAAACAAAAGCTCAAAACAAAAAGTCACACTTTGCATATATTCAAAAAAGAGCGGCTAAATAAGAACTAAGTACTAACTAGTACTTAGCCGCATATAGTTTATACATTAAAATTCCCCTAAGTTGTCAGCTGGGGACTTTAGAAAGATTCCAATTTACCCCCGATGGAGCTGGGGGTAACCACCAATCAAATAAAAAAAAAGAGGGTGAATCAAAACTTTAATCTTCTTGAAGAGGAGGATTGACTTCTTCACGGGCAGAAGGAACGAGAGCAACTTGGGATGAAGAGGAACGAGCAGCAGGAGTCTCACCATCAGGTGAAGAGAGGTTATGACCTTGTTGAGCCTTCTCCATGGCTTCCTTAGTTTTAGCTATTTCAGCACTAAGGTCGAAACCCTCTTGACTCATTTCCGTCAATGTGTCAAGGCGAGAATTCATATACGCCCAACTCACATCGACAACAGCCACCTCTTCAAGATCTTCATAATCCCTTGCCCATACTTGAAGTTCAGCTCTCAGCCCGTCCTTCTTCGCTTCAGCAGCTTTATGGGCAGCCCTCAACGGTACAATCGACTCCTCCAAAGTTTGAACTATGTCTAAAGCATTACGAAGATCCTCCTGAGTACGGGTGAGTGATTGCACGAGCTTGCCTGAATATTCCTCCTTCTGCCCCAGCAAGTCTTTCAAGTTCCTAATCTCCTTTGAGGCACGGGATAGCTGCTCAGCAAATGAAGATTCCAGAATGCTCTTGTCCTTATCAGCCTGATTGGAAGAATTCTTCTCCACTGCCAGTTCTGCTGCCATGAGTCTCATCTGCCGCTTCAAGGTACTCTTTTCCTCTTCTAGGGCATCCATGTCAATCCTTAAGTTATCATAATGTGCCTTCTAATTATCAACATCAGCCCGCAACTCTTTTGTCTCCTGATCCGTATTTGAGATCCTCTTCATGAGCTCCATGCCTATAAGATTAATCTACAAGAACCAATTAGATATGATAAATTTCATATACGAAAATGAAATGGGATAAACTGCACCATACCTTCAAAGAGGTATGCACAACTTCATTGGCCCATGTAAGGGCACTGTGGCTAGCTAGCTTGGACTTCTCTGTGGGACCTATCAAGGTCTTAAGCCACACTTCGGGCTCACCCATTTTCTTGAAAAGACTCCCCTTCGCCGGAACTTCTATTATAACTTGCCTTATCTCCCTGCTGGAAGACCCTACTTCCCTAACGGAAGGCACATAAGCAGGCAGAGGTGGAGCAGCAACAAGCACGGAGGATTGAGGAGCTGGAGAAGCCACGGGAAAAGCAGCAGGAATGGAGGATTGAAGAGTTGAGGAAGCCACGGGCAAAGCAAAATCAGGAGCAGTAATAGCCAAAGGAGCGGATGAGATACTAGGAGCAGATGAAACAGCTTCTCTTAAAGAAGCGGGAAAGACAGCCAAGGGGACTTCATCAGAGGCAAGACCAAAGCCTTCATGGAACAAGTAATCTACAGATTCATGAACGGGAGAGGGTGAAGCATCTTCAGAGGTAGAGGGTCTGACTTCAGACACGGAAGGAAAAGTCATGGGTGTAGACTCATCGTCCGAAATCACCCGCCTTCTCCGTGACCTGTGCACCAAAGAACCCTCCTCTTCTTCTTCTTCTTCTACAGATCGAGACTCACCAACCTTCCTCTTCGAGGAAGACGAACCAACAATAATCTCTTGGGCCTGGGCCAGAGACATCTTCGAAATAGACGTAGCAGACACCCCACGAGCAGAAAATCCTATCAAAAAGTAAAAGGTTAAGCAAAAAAAGGAAAAAGGCTCGAGTAAGGAAATAAGCAGAAACAAAAGCTTCACTTACCGTGGGTCTTCACTTGCCAACCGTACTTCCCAGCGAAGTACTTCCAAGATCTTTCTTCCAAAGAAGAAACGGATAACAATTTTTCTACCCAATCACGGATACCGGAGACCTTCTCAACAGTACCCATGATTGCCGAGAGAAAAAGAAACAGATACGGTGTTAGTAAAACATCTCGAGTCAGAAAGAAGGAAAATAAATAGATGTGAGCTAAAATGTACTCACGTGCACGATTCCACTTCTCAGGGAAGGGAAGATTTTCTTCACCCACTAAACCAGCAGTGGGCACAACGACGTACTGGAGGTACCAACCTCTGTCCTTATCATCTCCAGGGGTTACCAATACTCTTTTACTCCTGGCAGCCAGAGTAAACACCCCTTGACGAAATAAGGCAGGAGAGTAGAGATGAATAAGATGGTTAAAAGTAAAAGGAACCGAGGCTAAAGAAGCCGAACTCCTAAGACACGCGACAACTCACAACACAAGCGGACCAACTTGCCCTAAGCAAATATTGAAGAAATGGCATAATTCAATTATGACTGGATCAATGGGAAGTCTAAACCCTAGAGTAAAAGGGTACGTATAAACAAAAGAATATCCCGTCTTGTAAGACGTTATTCTTTGATTACTATTCAGAATATAGACAGGGAAATCAGACCTCCAAAAACACTCCCTACGAACAAGGGAAATCTGACCTTCAGTAATAAGGGTTGGATACCTCTCAATGCTATCAAGGGAAGAAGACTGATCTACGAGAAATTGATTGTCCCTAGTAAAGACAAACTCAGCAGGAATAATTTCATCAACTCTAGGTTCACGAAGGTGTTCATCTCTACCTCTAGACAAAGACCGGGAAGCCCTAACCCTTGGAGAAACTAGAGACTTAGCAGAAGGAGGGGAGACTATCTGAGAAGAAGAAGAGCCTCTCGAAGGAGTGGATCCTAGACTCCTTAGTCTACCACCCCTCCGACTCCTAGTCAGAGCAGAAGATTGTGTTAAATTCTCAACATCTATTACTCTTTTGGGCTGATCTATCACTAATTCCATCCTTTAATTTTGGATTTGGGTTGAAAATTTTGGTGAAAATGGGAGAAGTTTTTCAATTACGTTTTTGAGTTTTTATTGGGATTTTGATATCGTATTTGGATAATTTTGGTACGAGTGAACTCATGAGTGAATGTGTGTTCATATTTTGTGACTTTTACCCGAGTTTGATACGCGGGCCCGTGTCTATTGTTTGGGGAGATTTTCTAGTTTCTTGCTTATGCCTTGATTTCATTAATTAGATTAGTTTCTTATAGTTATATTTATGGTATGTAATTACTTTTTGCTAGATTTGGGCCATTCAGAGTTGGAAAATCGTGGAAAATTCATTGTTACTGATTGATTAAGCCTGGTTCAAGGTAAGTGTCTTGCCTAACCTTGTGTGGGTGAAATTCCCTTAGGATTTGGTACTATTGTGATATGTGAGCGACGTGTATGTACACGAGCTATATGTTGTAAACCCTGATTTTTGCTGAGTAGTAACATGTTTTCATCTTAATTGAGTTATACCAGCATGTGTAGTTATCTGTTTAGTCTAATATCGCATGTCTACGTGCTTTAACTTCTTATTTGAACTTTGTGCATCATGCCTAGTTGTTTTTCCTATTTTTCATTGATCTTTATAAGTCTTAACTGTAGAATTCTTACTGTTAAGATTTGTATTTATCAGCTTGAGTTGTGTGGTTACTTTTGAGACTACGGGGCGGTACCTCGGGAGTTCTCCCCGCACATTTACTTTTGAGACTACGAGGCGTTACCACGGGAGATATCTTTGCATATTTACTTTGGGACTACACGACGGAATCTCGGGAGATCCCCTGCTGCTTACCCCTATGTGTTGTACTGCTATTTTGATGTGTTTTCCTTTTTGTTAAATTCCAGTTTCTAATTATATTGCTATATTCTCCTGCTTTTATTATTATATACCAGTGGGCCCTGACCTGAACTCATCACTACTCGACCGAGGTTAGGCTTGGCATTTATTGGGTACCATTATGGTGTACGCATGCTACTCTTCTGCACATGTTTTGTGTGCAGATCCAGGGACTTCTTATCATCTACGTCATCAGTGAGCAGTGACAGTTTGGAGACTTCAATGTATATCTGCCGCGTCTGCAGACCTCGGAGTCCCCCTCTATTCTCTCCTATGTCATTTACCTTCCCTACTTCTTTTATTAAACTCTGGTGTATAGAGATACTAGTTTCCTTCTGTAGCTTATGACTTCTGATTTTCTGGGTTATGGGAATATTGTGTATTACTAGAGTGTTGGTTATCGTATATGTCGAGCGGCATTGTTAACGGTCATTTAGTTATCTGTTGTAGTTAGTTGTTAAGGTATACTTCCATTTTTGTTATTTCCACAATTTGTTAGTGATAGAATGTATTGTGAGTCCACCAAACTGTATAGTGAGCTGGTCCTATAAGAGTTTCCACAGAACTAGCTAACGCAATAGTAATTAAATGACACAAGGGATTTTACGTGGAAAAATCCATGCTCAAGGGGATCAAAAACCACGACCTACACTGGTAGGATTTCAACTTCACTACTGAGCAATCTTTAGATTATAACCTATTTCAACCTAGGAATTAAACTCTTAATCCCTCACTAACTTGCAATACACCTATTACAAGCCACTTTGCGATACACCTATTACAAAGACTTCAACTCTTGACCAACTCTAGTCACGACACAAACACTAAGGATTTATATTTTCAGAGGTTTTCAAATAAAGCTTCTAAATAAGCAAAGTAGGAATTACAATGAAGAACAAATACAAAGTTACAACTCAACTAAGGACATACAAGAGACTTGTTATAGGAACTAGTATGTAGTAGTGATGTACTTTGTTCTTGATGCACTTGTGACTTGAATGCTTGATTATCATATCTGGAGTGCTTAAATTGAATTCACAAGTGTTGAAGTGATGTTTTTTTCGTATGCTTCTTGTTAGTACACTTTTAATGACATCACTTGAAAGATGTAGTCACTTGGTTGGTACAAGGTCCTTCCCAATGGGAAGTGACTGCTACACTGTTTCTGCACCATAGCATGTACAGTGCAGGCAGTCACTTTCCAGCTAAGAGAGTTGACTTCGTAATGCTATCAGGGAAACCCATAGGGATCAGGTCCCTGAGTTGATTCTTTTATCGTCTGAAGTCATAAATTTCACATTAGCTTGAGTCCGTTGATTGAAGTATATACCAAGTGTGCATCAGGTTCTTTATCTGGTTCTTTAACAGTATGTTTGTTAGATCATCAAAATATAAATCTAAGAGACTGTAAGACCATCAATTTCCCCTTTTTTAATGATGACAAACCTTAAAAATTGACAACCATATGTAGACCAAATAAACCAGATAAAGTAACAGGAACTTCACAAGTTCCCCCAGACTTTATGCTTCCCTCTTACTCAAATCCCATGTCTCAATTTATCTTCCCCCTTCTGGTATCATTAAAAATACACAAGCAAGAAATCAGCATAAAGAAGTCTAGTCGAGTTAACTCATGCCACATGTGTGCGCACAACATGATAGAAAAGAGAAGCAGAAAAATACAAGCATTGACGGCAAAATAGGGAGATTTCTTCATTAATTTTTATAAAACATAAGCCTTTGCCATTATAGCAAAGGCAGATTTTGGACTGTTGAAAGCGGGAGCAGTACAGGTGAAATCCATCCACACCACACAAAAAAAACAACTACCACAAAGTCATCAAAACAAAAGAGATAAATAGGAAACTGGTCACTGGTCACTGGAAGATTTTCCTAAGGGACACTAGAGGGAGAAGGCTTGGAGGTAGCAGCAAGAGTTTTGAGAACAAGGTCAATCCGAGCATTTGCGGACATTTGCTCTGCGAGCTGTTTCTCCCTCAGATTCTCAACCTGTTGCCTGAGATCAGCGTTTTCTTTGGTCAGACGAGCAACCTCTTCACTTGATGAGCTGGAGGATCTTGCTGCCGATATAGCCTAACTTAGCTGAGTCTCGAGAATGGCATTCCTTGCCTTCAGCTTCCTGATCTCCTCTGTAGCACTATTCTGGGCATTGATGAGCTGTGAGATTGTCGAAGTGCTTCCCACTCCTCTAACTTTTTCAACACATTCACATTCCTCTAGAGTAGTTTTCGAGAAGGTCTGTTTCCTAGACCCCATCTTGGGTTGTCCTAAGGGAACATCAAAGAACTTGAAGACATGCGTGAGAAGAAATCCATAAGGAAGTCCATGGTTCCCATCATTGAATGCTGCTACTTTCTGCATATGTTCAGTTATTATGGCAGGAAAATTGACAGTGCGTAACTCATCCAGTGTTTCCATTAAATACAAATCCGACCTGGATGTGATAGACCTCCTCTCAGCCCGAGGGAGCAGAACCTTGTTAACCAACTCAAATAACAGCTGATACAAAGGAAGCAGAGCCTTCTTGTGTACCCGTTCCCCCTGTTGGACAGCTCTTTCCTTCACTATGGCGCGTCTAAAATTTGAACCACAAGCACATCTCACAGACGACAAACCTTCATACGGGACCTTGGGAATGTCTCCTAACATATCAGAGTCCATAACAATATCTACCCCATTCACTAAAGCAAAGATATGGTCGGATTCAATAGTGAAGAGGTCGGCATAAAAACTTTGGACCTCATCCTCATACACCTTGGGCACATCCACTTTGAACAGATGTCCCCACTGTTGAAATTCGACCATCTTAAGAACTTGTCTCATACCAGCCATCTCAGAAATATCAAGGTTAAATGTGCGACTCCACAGTACCTTATGGTACCTCAACCTTTCTTTCCCAAGCACACTTCCACTTTTCACCTTTTTCACATAACCGGGTTCCTCTACGTTATTCAATTTTCTCTTATGAAACTTCCCAATGGACTTACCATTTCCACTTGATTTCACTAGAATATCATCATCAGACATTGATTCTTCCTCCACATGCTTTAACTTGACACCACCTTTCACAAATGTTTCATGAGGTGTTTCAACAACCTGCTTACAAGCACTCTCAGCAGATTGTTTCTTTTTATGAGATCTCTTTACCAAGGAACTTGGTTCCTCTTGAGCTTCCTCATCCACTTATACTACTGGAATATTCTTGTCACAAACAATTTTTCCATCTTTCACCAGCCTCTTTTTCTTTTTCTTGTTACCCCTTTTGCTTTTCTTCAAGGTAGACTCAAGAGCCTCCTTCTTTTGCAACCTTGTGGTAGGTCGCTTAGGAGTGGGCTCAGAAGTGACTACGAGCTTCCTTAATTTAAAATGTGCAGTGAGAACTACATCATCCTGTTCATCCTCATCACTAGATATCACAATAGGAGGGATTGAATCCAATTGCTCAGCATCAAAGTGAGGAGAAGAAGCGGATCGAAGCTAACATGGGAAGATGATTCCTGACTTGTTTCCTCAGAAGAGGGATCAGGTTCATCAACAGGGGTCCTAGTAGCTTCTTCCAGTGCAGATGGTTAAAAGAGCACCATTGTTCCTTCTTCTCCTATGAGCTGAGTCCCTTCCCCTTGAGACTCAAGCATGGTAGGAGGTACCTCATTCACTGGTCCCTTAGCAACGATGACCAACATGTTTTCTATGGCCTCTTTCTCATGAGGTTCCATGGGTGAAACAATATCCAAGACTGGAGGACATGTACACTGATCAATATCTTCCTCAGAGACCTTTTTTGCTTGTGGAGTTTAACTCTTTTCTTCATCCTTGTTCTGTTCTTTGAGAATCTCAGCGACAGAGAAGAGACACTATCGATTTTAGGGATTCCTGAGTTCTCAACACTTAAAGGGAGAATATAGTCCGAGGGAGTGGTAAGAGAGATGGAGGGTGAAGGGGAATCAGGTTTAGGTGTGTCGGTGCCAACAATGGTGTAAGAGGGGACGTTTGGAGGTGTTTCTGCAGTAGCAGAGGAGTTGAGGGTTTTCTCTTCAATGGTTGGTAGGGTTGTTTGATCATCAGCCATGGTAGATGATTAAGTTGAAGGTTCTGGAAGGGCTGAAAGAGAGAGAGAGAGAGAGAGAGAGATGTCGCTCAAGGTTTGGAAGTGAAGGGGTTTTAATGAGGGGAAAAACAATTATGAGGGAAGAGAAACGGGTTCTGAAACGGTGGTAGGTGTGTGGGAAAGTGAAACGTTGAAGAGGGAAGTGAAAGGTTTTGAACGAAAAGACGTAACATACAGGGTCTGAAAAGGTTGATGACGTGGCATTTAATTTTGTTTCTTTTGAGATATGCATAAGAAAAACACAAGACTACTAACCTGTGGTACAAAAAGCAAGTTCTTCACCGGTCTTTCAAAAATTGTAATCCCTCTTTTACCGCTCATGTATTGTTTCTGCAGCTTCTTTAATCATCATGCGTGTCTACCTGCAACGGTATAGAAGTGAGTTAGACTTGGCCAGAAAACACTTTAGATGATTTTACCTGAATGCAACTTTCATAGCCATATGGAAGGAATCAAGTTCTCAATCAGGCTTTATTAGCCTCAATGTCATCCTATTTCTCTCAAAATGTTCCCTGCTCAGAGCTTTGGTGAAGATGTTTGCAATTTGGTCTTCTGTACTGCAGAACTTCATGCAGATAAGCCCATTCTCCACATTGTCTCTGAGAAAATGATGTCTCACATCAATGTTCTTGGTTCTTTTATGATGGACCGGGTTCTTGGCCATGTTGAGTGCACTGGTGTTGTCACATAGAAGAGGCACACAGTCAGTGTACACTCCAAAGTATTGTAATCACTTGGTTGGTACAAGGTCCTTCCCAATGGGAAGTGACTGCTACACTATTTCTTCACTATAGCGTGTACAGTGCAGGCAATCAGTTTCCAGCTGTAGAGAGTTGACTTCGTACTGCTGTCAGGAAAACTCAAAAGGGATCAGGTCCCTGAGTTGATTCTTTTATCGTCTGAAGTCATAAAGCTCACATTAGCTTAAGTCCGTTGGTTTAAGTATATACCAAGTGTGCATCAGGTTCTTTATCTGGTTCTTTGGCAGTAAGTTTGTTAGATCATCAAAACATAAATCTAAGAGACTGTAAGCCCATCAGTTAGTCTTACCTAGTCGTAGAGACTTGGTACCGTCACGACGTTTTACAAAGGGAGTTTTGGGTCGTGACAGAAATAAACCCAAGCGATAAAGGTTGAACCTATAATCAGATACTCAAAATCAAACCAAAAGTCAACCCCGGCCGCACCCTGAAACCCGACAAAACTCATAAATTCTAATAACACATTTGAATATGAGTCCAACTATACTAATTTTACTCAAATCCGACTCTGACTCCGATTTGATGTTCGAAACTCAATAATTCATTTTAGAAAAGTTTAGACAAAAACTCCCAATTTCTTTTTTAGAACCATCCTTCAAATGCCAAAATCCAAGATGGAATCATAGAATATAATCAAAACCGAGTAAAAAATACTTACCACATTCCATATGGTCAAAATTCTTTTTAAATCGCTCAAAACCGAGCTCTAAATCTCTACATGTGATGAAATAATCAAACCCTCAATATATAAGCTTTTGCTTAGGGATTTTTGCATATGCGAACCAGTAGCCGCTTCTGCAACAAAAAATCTGTTTCTGCGGAAAAACACCAAAGCACCGACCTCTCGCACCCGGGAAAAATACTTAATTTCTACGACATCGTAGGTGCCAGGAAATGCGCTGCATCTATACCCAACTCATTTCTACGCAAAAAATTGCTTCTGCATTATCGCAGATGCACTAAAATCTTTTGCATTTGCAGACTCATGCCCCTAGCTTCAGTTTTTGCTTCTGCGTTTCAAGTGCCACATATACGGCTCCACATCTGTGCCTAAAGTTTCGCAGGTGAGGTCACACTAGATCTTAGCCAGAAAGCATCATTAACCATTCCTAACCCGTCCGAAATTCACTCGAACCCCACGGGACCCTGTTTGAACATACCAACAAGTCCCAAAATATAACGCGGACCTACTCGAGGCCTCAAATCACTCATAACAACACCGAAACTACGAATCTCACCTCTAATCAAACTTAATGAATTTTCAAAACTCGTGTTGAACCATATCAAATCAAATGACTTGAAATTTTGTACACAAGTTCCAAATGATATATCGAACCTATTCCAAATCCCGAAACAACAATTTGAGCCCGATATCATCAAAGTCAACTCCCGATCAAACCTATGAACTTTCAAACCTCCAAATTGCCAAATTTTGTCAATTAGTATAAAAACCTTCTAGAAACATCCATATGCAAATTCGGGCATACGCCAAGTCCAAAATCACCATCTGGACCTAATAGGAACATCCAATTTTGATCCGAGGTCAAATACACAAAATTCAAACTTGTTCAACTCGTCCAACTTAAAGTTTACTAGTTGAGAATCATTCTTCCAAATCATTCTCAAAACACTCGAAAAGCAAAACCGACGATACACAAAAGTCATAATACATCATACGAAGCTACTCGTGCCCTCGAACCACCATACAGAATACAAATGCTCAAAACGACCGGTCAAGTTATTACAGAAGTATAATGAAAGATTTAATTAATTATTTGGGATCACATTCATGGCTCGTGGACCGGTGTTCTATACAAAATTTGGAAGAAAGTGCAAGGGATAGAGCAAAATGTACTAGTGCATCGCATAAGGTGAGGCATTGAGCGAGCATTAGTACAAAAGTTCATCAGGAGTTTGAAAAGTTCAGAGACTTGGAGTTTTTGGGTCTGACAAGAAAATATACTAAGGCAGCACAGGGTGCGACACATTAGCATAAAAGTTCGTACTAGTTAAGTTCAGAGAGTTTAGAATCGAGAAAAATACATTAATATGACGTAGGGCGTGTAGCTCTATGCAACATCAGAAGTGTATAATGTTTTTCAGGTTTTCCCACTTCGGCTAAAAGAGGGTAGTTTGGTCCAGGCACGTTCTGACTTGGTATAAATAGACTAGAAATACGTTTTTGCGGGGACTTTCAACCTACAAAATATTTGAGGAGGAACTAATCAGAAGACACAAGAATTCATCAAGATCAATCAAAAATCGGTGTAATACGGGAGTTTGTATCAAATCATTAACGTTGATGTTTTCTATGTCTTTAACCGTTCTTGAGATGACTTTTCCATTGCTGTGGAATAGTTTTCCCTTAGGGGGTTGACAGACATGGTGCATTTATAATTTGATTAGGAATTCGATTCTTGACAATTGCTTGGCTTAATTGATGGAGTTTTGAATTATATTGTGAAGTTGTTCATTATTTTGCTCAATCGAAAGAGGAGTTTTATATTGATTTTTTATATCTTATGCTCTAGTTTGAATTCGTGATTCAACTGGATAATCAAAATAGCCTCTTGTTATTAATCGAACTAGAAAATAGGAAATATTCGTGAGAAGTTACCCTTTAGACTAAAACCATCATTATATTCATTGCAATTGTTCATCGTGCTTTAATTGGATTAGTTTAAAAAATTAACGTTTAATCAAAAGAGGAACTTTAACATCTTGTGTAATCTAATTATCTTGTGAATTCGTGAGAATCGGTAGTATTATAGAGTGAACTACTTCAACAATCGGATCCCGAGTCAATTATCTTGTTCCTGCCTAGTCAATTACCCTTTATCTCTCTCACTAATATTTTTGTGTTTCTCAACTCCTGTCTTTAATGATCAATTGATAGTTCTTTTAATTTTAGTAGTTTGTAGTTGATAACATTAACTAGATATTATTCGAACACTATTTAAATCCATCCTATGGAGACGATAATTTAACTATACCATCTTTGACTAGCGAGCATTAATTTCGTGTTGTGTTTTGCGCTAGTTAGATAGTTATCACTTACTGGTAATTTTAACCCTTAAAATTAAATTTAAAAACATGCTCAGTTAAATTAACCGAATTGTCAAATTAAAATTGACAGTAGTTAAGTTAAAATCCCTAGAAACGTTCTTCTCTAATGTAGAATCTAAAAACCCTAATCAACCACATGTATATATTTCATCAATGGGTTGTTGCACTAAGTCGATGAAAACTCTCTCTTGTGAGGCATCATATTTAAACGTTATCACGGGTGTGACAATATCATATTATGTTACTCATACAAATATCCAAATTCAATTTTTTTTTATAATCCTTAATTGACAAAGGTGATGTCGATGTACACAATAGATACATATATACCTAGCCAATTAGTTTAAGATTAGACAGACCAACAGACGCATGCACTTTTACCATATATTTGCTTTTACTCGCTTTTGAATTATTTATGGATAGCCTATTATTTTTTAACTTATGTCCCAACTATGGATAGACGATAGTTATCATTTACTGTTCATTTTAACCCTTAAAACTAAATTAAAAGCACATGTTAAGTTAAAATTAACGGAACTGTCTAACTAACATTGACAATCATGTTTAACCAAAGAATTAGATCCTTTGACCAACGCTATTTTTAGGATGAACACGGGTTACTGATAATCAAAGAAATAATATTAAGTAAAGAGGAGTCAGTAAATGACGATAATAAGATGCTCAGAAAAATAAAGTGTATTGCATTAGTCGTTCAGATGTCCTTTACAAGTTATATTCTCTTCCCTTATATAGGGAATTTCTTAATATAACGTCGACCTCTCACAATGATCTCTCATTAATGACCAATTATTACATTAATGGGACGTTCAAGGAGTAATCGTAACTGTTGCGTGAAGGTTGTGTAACGCGTGAGTCATTAATTGAGGATCTCTGAATCTGCCCGTAGCTCTGTCCGGATTTATTCTGACAGTGACTCTTCTTTGTCTCAATTAGGTTTCCCGTAGCTGATTACCCTGTAGGTTTATTGATCCGTACCTCTCTGTTCCGTACTTCTTTATAGAATCATATCCAGCTGTCATATTTTCCTTGCTCCACGTAGCTGGCTGAGTTGTCAAGAATAATCTTACGTGTGAAACTAATTTTTACCAATACAGATAATCCCCCCACTTACCATTTATTTATCGATTAATATTTTGTAAGTGGATACGCATTTATGGCGGTAATATTTTGTCGCCGCTTTATCTCGAAACATCGTATCCTTTTCTGAACATAGGTATCGTTTGTCACTTCCATTTAATGCTCAAACCACGTGTCCCTTCCAGATTGGTTCTGCAGTTACTCAGCGCCTTTTAGGGCTTTTTGCGGCTGCGTCAGTCACGAAGTGACACCTTCAATTATGACTTTTCTCATCATTGGTTTTTTTTCCATGTTTGACGGTTGTCTTCAAGTATAAATACCTCTTCTTCTTTTCTTTACTTTCACGAAACGCTTTATAATTTGTCTCTTTTATTTGTAAAGAATTCCTTCTTGTCTTCGTAAGTATGTCTTCCTCTAACCAACCTGATAGAGTTATAGATGTTGAAGGATTAACCCCTTCTTCTGCTCCAACCCGGAGTCGGAGAGGTGGTAGATTAAGGAGCTTAGGTGTTACTCCTTCGAGAGGCTCTTCTTCTTCCCCAATTACTTCTCCTCCATCTACTAGGTCTTTAATTTCTTTAATAGCTAGGGCTTCCAGGTCTTCCTCCAGGGGTAGAGATCATCATGGGCCTTTACGCGAACCTCGAGTAGACGAAATTATACCTGTTGAGTTCACCTTTACTAGGGATAGTTAAGTCCTTGTAGATCAGTCGTTATCTCTAGATAGTGCTTATAGGTACCCTACCCTTATCACTGAAGGTCAGATTTCCCTTGTTCACAGGGAATGTTTTTGGAGGTATGATTTCCCTGTCTATATTCCGAATAGCAACCAAAGAATAACGTCTTACAAGACGGGGTATTCTTTTGTTTATACGTACCCTTTTACTTTAGGATTTAGACCTCCTATCGATCCAGTCATCATTGACTTCTGCCATTTCTTCAGAATTTTCTTAAGACAGGTTGGTCCTCTTGTGTGGCGGGTTGTTGCGTGTCTCAGATGCTTAGCTACTTCGGCCTCAATTCCTTTTACTTTTAACCATCGTATTCATCTTTATTCTCCTGCTTTATTTCGTCAAGGGATTTTTACTCTGGCTGCTAGGAGTAAAAGAGTGTTGGTAACCCCTGGAGACGATAAAGATAGAGGTTGGTACCTAAGGTACGTTGTTGTGCCCACTGCTGGTTTAGTGGGAGAGGAAAATCTTCCCTTCCTTGAGAAGTGGAACCGTGCACGTGAGTACATTTTAGCTCACATTTGTTATCTTTCTTCTTTTTGCTTGAAGTGTTTTACTAACACCGTATCTGTTTCTTCTTCCTTCAGCAATCATGGGTACTGTTGAGAATGTCTCCGGTATCCGTGATTGGGTAGAAAAATTATAGTTGGTTGCTTCCTTAGAAGAAAGGTCTTGGAAGTACTTCTCTGGGAAGTACGGTTGGAAAGTAAAGACCCACGGTAAGTGAAGCTTTGGTTTCCGCTCCTTTTCTTACTCGAGCCTCTTTTCCTCTTTCGCTTAACCTTTTTCCTTTTGATAGGGTTTCCCGCTCGTGGGGTGTCTGCTACGTCCATTCTGAAAATGTCTCTGGCTTAGGCCCAAGAGATTATTGTTGGTTCTTCTTCCTTGAAGAGGAAGGTTAGTGAGTCTCAAACTTTAGAAGAAGAAGAAGAAGAAGAGGAGGGCACTTTGGTGCACAGGTCACGAAGAAGAAGGGTGATTTCGGACGATAAGTCTTCACCCGTGGTTGTGCCTTCCATACCTGAAGTCATACCCTCTACCTCTGAAGATGCTTCTCCCTCTCCCGTACATGAGTCTGCGGATCATTTGTTCCGCGAAGGTTTTGACCCCGCTATTGATGAAGTCCATTTGGCTGAATTTCCCGCTTCTTTCAGAGAAGCTCTTTCGTCTGCTCCTGTTATATCCTCCACTCCCCTGGCTATTACTACTCCCATTGTTTCCTTGCCCGTGGCTCTTTCACTCCCTCAAGTTTCCGTGTATATTACTTCTTCTGCTCCACAATTTTCATTATCCGTGGCTCTTTTACCTCAGCCTGCTTCCGTGCCTCCTCCTGTTAGAGAAGTAGAGTCTTCCAGTAGAGAGATGAGGCAAGTGATAATTGAGGTTCCGGCTGATGGAAGCCTTTTTAAGAAATCTGGCCAACCCGAAGTGTGGTTGAAGCCTTTGATTGGCCCAACAGAGAGGACTAAGCTTGATAGCCATAGCGCCCTTACATGGGCTAACGAAGTTGTTCATTCCTCTTTGAAGGTAAAATGTGTTGTCTCTCATTTCATTTTTTACATGAAATAAATCATATCTAATTGATTTCCTTTTTTGTAGACCAATCTTATAGGCATAGAACTTATGAAGAGGATTTCTAACACTGAGCAAGAGCTAAATGAGTGGCATGCTAAAGCAGGGAATTGGAAGGGGCAATATAAAAGCCTGAGGCTCGGCATGGAAGCCTTAGAAGAACAGAAGTGTACCTTGGAGCGGCAGTTGAGAGTCGTGGTTGCGGAATTGGTAGTGGAGAAGGCTTCCTCTAACCAAGCGGACAAAGACAAGAGCATTCTTGAGTCTCCGTTTGCTGAGCAATTATCCCGTGCATCAGAAGAAGTTAGGAGCTTGAAAGATTTGCTGGGGCAGAAGGAGGAATACTCAGGCGAGCTTGTGCAGTCACTCACCCAGACTCATGAGGATCTTTGCAATGCTTTAGATAAAGTTCAATCTCTGGAGGAGTCGATTGATCCTTTGAGGGAAGCCCATGAAGCTGCTGAAGCTGAAAAGAATGGACTAAGAGCTGAGCTTGAGGTATGGGAGAGAGATTATAATGCTCTCGAAGAGGCGAATGCTGTCGATGTTAGTTGGGCATACATGAATTCTCGCCTCGACACATTGACGGAAGTGAGTCGAGAAGATTTTGATTTTGACGCTGAAATTGCTAAAATCAAGGAAGCCATGGAGAAGGCTCAACAAGATCAGACTCTCTCTACACCTGAAGATGAGACTCCCGCTGCTCACGCCTCCTCGTCTCAAGTTGCTCCTGTTCCTGCCGCCCGTGAAGAAGTCACTCCTCCTCCTCAAGAAGATTAAGTTGTTGATTCACCCCTTTTTTTTATTTGATTGGTGGTTACCCCCAGCTCCATCGGGGGTAAAGTTGGATCTTTTAAAGTCCCCAAATGACAACTTAGGGACACCTTAATGTATAAATTATATGCGGCTAAGTACTAGTTAGTACTTAGTTTTTACTTAGCCGCTCTTTTTGATATATGCAAGTATGACTTTTTTGCTTTGCGTTTTTGTTTCACTCTTAAGTCTTTTGCATGTTTTAATTTTTGAGGTTTTTGTTTTACCTCTGAGTTTTTGCATGAAGATGCTGAAATCACTCGTACCTTTTCGTAGTAGGCACGGTGTTGTATATAAAATGTGAGCCTTTTTGTAGTAGGCTTTATTTATGAAAGAGGGCCCTTTATGATCGACACTTAATGAAGAAGACGTCTCAACTTCATGATGGTGTAATAATGCAATAGAGTGATAGGAATTTTTCACATGTTTAAGAATGTTTCTGAGGAAAGTTTTTTGTTTGAACTTCCACGACATTTTACATGTGTTTGATTATCGTCTAAAACTCATGTTGCAACTGTTTTTATTTAATAGATTTGATATACACTTGTATTTCGTGACTGTTTTTCATATGTAACAGTTTTTTCGAGATAATACAAGGGAACAACTGTTTTTCGTTCGTAACAGTTTTTATAAAGATTGGGGTTTTCACCCGCAACTGTTTTTGTTGATAACAGTTTTTAATAAGTACGAGGGAAATGCTTTTACATCCGTAACTGTTTTATTTGATAATAGTTTTCTGAAAAAATACAAGGATTTTGATCTTTCATCCGTAACTGTTTTATTTGATAACAGTTTTCTATATGAGTACAAAGATTTCGTAACTGTTTTAATCACAACAGTTTTTGAATGAGTACAATGATGATGATCTTTTACCCATAACTGTTTTTTGGTTACAACAATTTTGAATAAGTACAAAGATGTGCATTTCTTCTTCGTGGCTAATATTTTGCCTTTCAACCCGAAGGTTTTTTGAATTAGGATTTGTATTTGAGTCTTCAGCTCTTTCGAATCTGCTCGTATCACTTGACTTGTTGGGTAGATGGATCTTCAGGCTCGAGCTTTGACTTTCTGATAGTCTTCTTTGCTTCGTCTTATCCTTCCATACTGTATAGTCCCCCAAGTGTTTGAGCTTTGAAGAATGAAATCTCGAGCACTTGACTATTCCTTCTTTGTGGTCCTCTTCCTGAAAAGGAAAAACGTGCGGGACTCGAAGGTATATAATTTTTTGATGATGACTGCTTAACCCTTTAAAATGTCCATTAGAACGTGTAACCCTAGACCGGGAATTGTGTTATTTCCTCGCGTCTTTGCAGGTCTAATATCATCATCTGGTGATGGGTTAGCTTTATGCCTATCATTTAAAAAAGTTAGTAAAATTAAATGTTCAAAATAAAATCGAACGTGTGATACCTGTTCGGGGGTACTTTTTTTCCTTAGAAGTAGTACTTCTTCAAGTGGATGGCATTCCAGCTTGTCGGTAGGATTCTGTCGTCCTTGGCTTCCAGCTCGTAGGTTCCCTTCCCAGCAATGCCTCGGACTTTGTAAGGTCTTTCCCAATTTGGATTCAACTTTCCTGCGCCTGCTTCTTTCGTTGATTGAAAGACTTTTTTTTAGGATGAAGTCCCCAATCTTGAAGTATCTGAGATGAGCTTTACGGTTTTAATAACGCTCTATGATTTGGTTTTGAGCTGCCATCCGTATTAGCGTTACTTCCCTTTGTGTTTCAAGCAGATCTAGATTAGTCCTCAATTCGGCATCGTTTGCTTCCTTCGTGGTTGTTATAAACCTTATGCTTGGTTCGCCAATTTCCACAGATATTAAGGCTTCTGAGCCGTAGACAAGTGCAAACAGAGTTTCTCCCGTGTCTATTTTTGAAGTTGTTCTATATGCCTATAGTACCGCTGGTAACTCATCAGGCCAATTTCCTTTGGCTTTATCTAGCCGCTTCTTCAGGTTGTTGATGATGATTTTATTCGTCGATTCTGCTTGACCGTTAGCCACGGGGTGGTATGGCGTTGAAGTGATCCGTTTGATTTGCCAGCTTTCGAAGAATTCTGTGATTTGTGAGCCTATGAACTGTGGGCCATTATCACACACGATCTCCTTTGGTATACCAAAGCGTCATATTATGTTTCGCCACCAGAAGCTTTTAACTTCCTTTTCTCGCACTTGTTTGAATGTTATCTACCCATTTTGTAAAATAGTCGGTTAGTACGAGTAGAAACCGTACCTGTCCTTTAGCTGGGGAAGAGGTCCCACTATGTCCATACCCCATTTCATGAAGGGCCATGGGGATATATGTCACGCCCCAAACTAGGAGAGGCACGACTGGCACTCGATACTGTATTCAATCGAGTTAGCCACTAAACATACTAGCTAACT
>ML244139.1:0-24088 GCA_005239495.1 Nicotiana undulata | reverse complement strand
GGGGGGGGGGGGGGGTTTGGGAGAGGGAAGGAGAGGGTTTTTTGTGGAGGGCGTTGGTCTTGTGAGAGAAGAGGAAGGGATTTGGGAGAGGAGGGTTATAAGAAGGGGGAAAGTGGGGGTAATGGGTGGGGAATTAAAAAGAAAAGCAAAAGAAAAAAAATTAATTTCAAACAGACTTACATAGGCGGAATTCAGTCCACCGTGGTCGCGCCGCTGTCGACCGCGGCCGCAGTGGATTTAGAGAGCTGTGTTTTGCCGCGGTTCGCCGCGGTCGCGGGAGGTTGAGAGAGTTGTTTATTCACCGCGATCGCGCGAGATTCAGAGAGGTCGACTTTGGACGCGGTTGCGTCGCGGTTCGTCGTGGCCGCGGTGACGGGCGTACGAGAAAAGTACTGAAGCTCCAGTTGTCCACCGCGGTCCTCCGCAGTCGCAGTGGCCTATGCTCGTTTGTTAGTGTGTTTTACACATATTTTTACCTTACCAAAGTTTTTTTATGACCCCGTCTTTAGATCAACACACCTCCAAGCTTGTCCTGCACACTCAAAAACTTGTTAAACGTTTGTGCATCAATTACAACACAATCAAAAGAGAAAACACTAAAATCATGGGTTGCCTCCCACGCAGCGCTTGATTTAACGTCGCGGCACGAAGCAGAATGAGCGCATTTAAGGCTCGCTCAACCTCTGTGGTTCAAAAAGATGCACCACAGACAACTCATTGGTCTTATTCATCCCCACATACAACTTTAATCTTTGTCCATTAACCTTGAAGGCATTGGACCCATATTCAGTAGAAATCTCCACAGCACCAGAGGGAAACACTGTGACCACTTTGAATGGTCCAGACCATCGGGACTTAAGCTTACCTGGAAACAATCTCAACCTTGAATTATAGAGCCACACTTTGTCTCCGGTTTGAAATTTCGATCCACGATATTTTTGTCGTGCAGCCTCTTAATTCTCTCCTTGTATAGCCTTGTGCTTGCAAATGCTTGATATCGGAATTCCTCCAACTCATGCAGCTTTGTTACCCGATTTTCACCCGCAGCATCAATATCCAAGTTCAACTGCTTCAATGCCCACCAGGCTCGATGTTCTAACTCTACAGGCAGGTGACATGCCTTACCAAATACCAATTTGTACGAAGACATACCTATTAGTGTTTTAAATGCGGTCCTATAGGCCTAGAGTGCATCATCAGGTTTCTTCGCTCAATCAATTCTTGTGGCGATTACTGTTTTGGTTAGAACACTCTTTATTTCACTGTTTGAGACTTCAACCTGCCCACTTGTTTGCGGGTGATAAGGGGTTTCCACCTTGTGGCGCACATCATACTTGGCTAGTAACTTCTCGAAGTCACGATTGCAGAAGTGCGTGCCTCCATCACTAATAATGTCCCTTGGAATCCCGAACCGGGTGAATATGTTTTTCTTCAGGAACACCACCACCACTCTTGCATCATTGGTGGGGAACGCTGCAGCTTCCACCCATTTAGACATGTAGTCTACAGCACCAAGTATGTACTTATTGCCATAGAAGCTGACAAAGGGACCCATGAAGTCGATTCCCCACACATCAAACACCTCCACTTCTTGTATTGGCTTCATGGGCATCTCATGTTGACGGGATATGTTCCCCGTCCTTTGGCACTCTTTACATCCCTTCACCCACTGGTGAGCATCTTTGAACACGGTCGGCCAGTAGAAACCGGCCTCTAACACCTTAGTTGCTGTCCGAACTCCTCCAAAATGTCCTCCATATGGTAATGCGTGACAAGCCTGCAAAATAGCAAATTGTTCTATCTTGGGGACACACCTACGGTATCATGTTATCAATACAGATTCTAAATAAATGAGGTTCATCCCAATAGTAATTTCGGCAATCACGATAAAAGCGTCTCTTTTGGACAAAGGAGAGTTCATAGGGTTCAATACCGCTCACCAGGTAGTTTCCAATGTCTGCATACCATGGCACATCTTCCACGTGTGTGGCTAGCAGCTGCTCATCTGGAAAGGTTTCCAGAATATCCTCAGACTCAATCGCATTCTTAGCACCTTCAAGACGTGACAGATGATCAGCGACTTGGTTCTCCGTGCCCTTGCGGTCACGAATCTCCAAGTCAAATTCTTGAAGAAGAAACACCTAACGAATTAGGCGCGGCTTAGACTCTTTCTTATCAACCAAGTATCTGTTGGATGAGTGATCGGTGTACACGATCACCTTCGTCCCGATCAAGTAAGACCTGAGCTTATCAAAGGCAAACACCACTGCCAACATCTCTTTCTCGGTCACCGTGTAGTTCAGCTGAGCTCCACTCAAAGTCCTACTTGCATAGTAAATTGGGTTCATTATTTTATCTGTGCGCTGACCCAACACGGCTCCCACTGTGTAGTCACTAGCATCGCACATGAGTTCAAACGGTTGCTCCCAGTCGGGGGCAACGATAATTAGTGATGTGACTAGCCGCTTTTTCAGCTCCTCAAACGCCACCCTGCAATCATCAGAGAGCACAAAGGGGTTATCTTTTTCAAGCAACTTACAGAGTGGGTTGGAGATCTTTGAGAATTCCTTGATGAATCGCTGGTAGAACCTGGCGTGCCCAAGGAAGCTACGAATAACTTTGACCGATGTGGGAGGTGGAAGTTTTTCGATCACATCGACTTTAGCTCTGTCCACCTCAATTCCTTTACTCGACACCAAGTGCCCCAAGACGATTCCTTATTGTACCATGAAATGGCACTTCTCCCAATTAAGCACAAGATTAGTCTCGATGCACCTCTTTAGGACACGGGTTAAATTTGCTAGGCACTCATCGAATGAATCTCCCACTACTGAGAAATCATCCATGAATACCTCCATGATATCTTCCACCATGTCTGAGAATATGGCCATCATGCACCGTTGGAATGTGACAGGTGCATTGCAAAGGCCAAATGGCATCCTCCTGAAGGCAAACACCCCGTAGGGGCATGTGAAGGAGGTCTTTTCCCTGTCTTTCCAGGGCAATTGAAATCTGGTTGTACCCCGAATACGCGTCCAGGAAACAAAAGTGAGACCTCCCTGCAAGCCTGTCAAGCATTTGGCCAATGAAGGGAAGTGGGAAGTGGTCATTTCAGGTGGCAAGATTCAGCTTTCTGTAATCCATGCATATTCTCCAGCCCGTGACGGTTCTTGTAGATATCAACTCATTCTTGTCATTCTTTACCACTGTCATGCCACCATTCTTTGGGACACATTGCACTGGGCTAACCCAGCTGCTGTTAGAGATGGGGAAAATGATTCCTACATCTAACCACTTGATGATTTCCTTCTTCACCACTTCCTTCATGTTCGGGTTCAAGCACCTCTAGTGTTCCCTGGAAGGTTTGTGCCCTCTTCTAGGAGAATCTTGTGCATGCAATATGCTGGGTTGATACCTTTGATATCTTCCATGGTCCAACCAATGGCAGTCTTGCACTTTGAGAGTACATGTAACAATTGATTCGCCTGCACATCTAACAAACTGGATGAGATAATAACAGGTAGCGTAGAATTAGGGCCTAGAAATGCGTACTTGAGATGCGCTGGCAATGGTTCAAACTCTAGTTTGGGTGGTTCTTCCATAGAGGGCTTGGCTGGCGGGCTCTCTCTTTTCTCCAAGTTCAATGGCTCGAACTCGAGAGCCCTCGGCCAGACCCCTTTACCTTCAAGTGCTAACACACACTCTGCCAATTCCTCACCCTTTACAACATCCAAGTTCATTAAACATGCAGCGACAGAGTCCTCAATAGTCAAGGACGCATCATCTTCCTCCACTATCACATCCACGGCATCAATTAAAGAACAGTTGGCGAACTCACTCGGTCGCCTCATGGATTTATGCACGTTGAATGTGATTTCTTCATCATTAAGCCTCATCTTGAGCTCCCCATTCTCACAATTAATGAGAGCTCTGCCTGTGGCCAAAAATGGCCTTCCCAAGATTATGGGAATTTCCTCATCCACACAAGAATCTAGTATCACAAAATCAACAGGGAACACAAACTTCCCCACTTGCACCAAAACATCATCCAGAATACTTGACGATCTTTTCACCGTCCTATCAGCTAGCTGCAGCAGCATGGAAGTTGGTCTGGCTCTACCAATACCAGTCTCTTATAAATGGCCATGGGAATGAGATTAATATTGGCCCCCAAATCACACAGAGCTTTGGCAAAAGCAAAATTGCCAATGGTGCAGGGAATTGTAAAACTCCTTGGATCAGACAACATTTCTGCAATAGGTCGTGTTACCATAGCACTGCAAGTCTTAGTAAGGGTCACAGTCACCAAGTCTTGGAAATCAAACTTCTGGGACATCAAGTCCTTCATCATCTTTGCATACCCAAGCATTTCATTCATAGCATCAATCAGAAGAATGTTTACTTGTATCTGTTTCAGCATATCCAAGAACTTTTTGTACTGCTCATCTTTTTGGTATTTTGCCAGCCTTTGAGGGAATGGCGCTGGCGATCTCTTCTTCCCAGTGATCTGGGATTTTTCCTTCTCAATTACTACCTCAACTACTGGATCTAGGATTATCTCCACTTCTTTATCAGCCTCAGTCTACCCACTAGGTTCTCCTTCAGCAGTTTGCACTGTTACCTTGGTCAAGGTTGTGGAATCATCAATTTCGATTGGCATTGGCAATAGTGTTTCTGCTTGCCTGCTTTCACAATCCAACTCTTGCTCCAATTCTAAGTCCCTACCATTGCGGAGACTCACTACCATCACCTGCTTCGGGCCCTGGTCCTTAGGATTCACCAGAGTGTCCGCAGGTAAAGTCCCAAGAGGATGATTGTTCACTGCCATTGAGATTTGGCCCAGCTGCACTTCAATATTTTTAATAGCTGAATCATGTGCATCTACTCTTTCACTGATTTTGGCAGTTGACCCAATCACCTGTTGCATCATTGCTTCCAGCCTGAAAACCCCATCTTCTTGCCTCCCCCCATGTTGTTGCTGAGGGGGGTGGTATGTTTGCTGCTGATTCTGAGTGTTATACCCTTGTGGACTTTGGTAAGGTGACACATTACCATGAGGTCTCATGGCACCCATGTTTACATTGTTCTGTTACTGATGAGGTGGTATATATGGTTGAACTTGCTGACCCCAGTTATGTCCCCCTTGTCTTTGGCCTCCATAGTTTGACACATAATTCATGTTTTCTGGGTAAGGAGGGTGATCACAATATGCATTCCACTAATTACCAATTGGCTGACTAATGCAAGATTTGCATAAGCCCTCATTGGTAGTATCCACAATATGAACCTGCTGCTTTATCCCCGACTCATCTACCTTCTTCGTAAGAATACTCATATGTGTCATCAAAGTCGCCATATTCTCAGCCATGGTGTTGGACGGATCTAATGGCACTGAGTGAACAACTGGGGTAATTGTAGCACCCTTGGTTGTCCACCCTGAATTCTGTGCCATTGTATCAAGTAAAATCTGGCACTCTCTCCATGTCTTGCTAAGGAATGCTCCACTAGCTGAAGCATCGACATTGGCTTTTACACCATCAGCCAGACCCATATAGAATCGTTGCCCCAAAATTTTCTCAGAAATACCGTGGTGAGGACAGATAACCAGCATCCCTTTAAATCGTTCCCATGTCTCCTGCAATGTCTCCATGGGATTCTGTCTGAAGCTTATGATCTCATCAATTTGTTGTGCTGTCTTGTTTGGTGGATGGAATTGCTTGACCAACTCCTCCCATGTTGCAATAGAGTTGATAGGGAGGGAGTTGAGCCAAGTCTGAGCAACTCCTGTCACCGAGAAAAGAAACAATAACAGTCTTAATGCCTCCGAGGTAACATTCGGCCGCCTTTGGGTCTTGCAGATAGACAGAAAGTTCTTTAAATGTTGTTGGGGGTCCTCAACATATGACCCCGAAACTAGCCCCTTATTCTGCAACAAATGCAGCATATTGTTTGTAATCTGGAAAGACTCTGCTTCAATTTGAGGGACTAAAATCGCGGTTGCCAAGTTGTCAGCTGTGGGTTGTGCCCAGTCGTATAATCGCGCCTCAGGGCGCAGCAATCCTTGCAGCATGGTCGACCACACCATCCCTGACATCCCCAACATTAAGGTTGTTTCTGTCGTTCAACTCTTCCATGTCTGGTTCTATGTGTTCAATATGTGGTTGTTGTTTGCTTATCCGATTGGCCCTATTCAAGGCCCTGAAAACTTTTTTGGGGTCTGCCAATGCTTCAAATACTTCACCAGTTCTCGAGCAGTTTCTAGGCATGCACCTGAGTCACCGATTCAACAAACATTAGAAATTCAATATATGCATGAAATCAAAGAAAATCAACTATACTTAAGAATTTTCAAAATTTCCTCCAACTACAACTGATAATACTGTTAAGTCCCCGGCAACGGCGCCAAAATTTGATCACGCTCAACTATGTCTACTAAAGGACTAAGCGGGCGTTGCAAATATAATCGGGGTATTATGCCCAGAGTCGAATCCCACGGGGAATCAACGTATCAACTGTTGTTGTTAGATTACCAATTCTCAATAGTCAACTTTCTCAAACTTTGTGAATATCACTTTGTGTTACTTTTATACTACTACAGCTGAACGAAAATATAAAAAACTAAAGATTAACTAACAATGGGGTGTAAACAATTATACTAAAGGTCTAAGGTTATGGTTTTCCCTGTTGGTGAAATTCCTTCTTGTATATTTCCTATAGTTTTGATTTAGCTATCTCTATCAATCATGAACACTCTAGTTATCATAAATCTCTCTCAAGTAATTATGATAATTTACTAGACGCACTTTCTCAAGTTACGCTAGCTATATTGCATTACGGTTCACCTTAGATTGCAGCCGAGGTATCGTTATCTCTAATCCAACCTCTAAACCCTCAGTTATGACTCTCGCCTATACTCCGGGAGTGGTGTTATTCAAACAACTACCTAAATATGCACTCTCTCTCAAGTAGATACATAATAAATAGGAACAGCTAATTGAGGGCCCTTCAACCAACTACAACAAGAACGTAGTTGAACAAATAGAGATTAACAACCAAACAAAACTATATTAATATCTCAACAAGTTCATCCCCAACGGGTTCCACCAACAACCTTAGAATAGAGAATTTAGTTACTCATGCTCAAGAACAACAAAACCCCAAGATAGTTCATAATACTAAAAATAAAGATGAAAAGAAGAAAATATAAAACTCTAATGGTTTCTTGTCTTCTCACAATGAGTCTTTCCTCCTACTTGAGCCTAATAATAATCATCTCCCTCTCTTGGGCGGATTTACATAGTTTAAATAGGGTTTGGCAAATTAATCCCGTGTTTTGCACTTAAGTCCTTCAATTTTCCAGGCCTGTGAGATGTCGCTCGCGGACGCCGCAGGAAGACAGCGCGATCGCGGTGGGCTACTTCATTTTCTGCTTCAGTTATTTCTCCACCCTGCCCCATCCGCGGTCAACTGCGGTCGCGGTGGATCATGTCCCGGTAATTTTGGCCCTTTCTCGTGTGCTTTCCTCACGGATTCCACGTGATTGGCCTCGAATTCCCTTAATTGACTCCAAATAGATCCAAAGTATCTTCTCTCATCGAATATATCCTGCAAACCACAAAAAAACACTAATCAGAGCATTTGTTATCAATATTCACATTAAAAACATAATAAAGTATGGTTCATTAGGGGCGAAAATATAGTCTAATTCACCTATTATCAATTCGTGAAGACCTCATAATTATTTACCCGACTTAAAGTGTCTCATTTAATGTCACATGGGCGGCACATGCCTCGCAGGTCAAAGCTCAATAATTCTAACACGGATTTTGCAAATTATACACAGTTAATTAATTAGTTTATTTCTTTATTTCTTTATTTAATTATTAGTAGTATTACATTTATTATCATTATTTATTCATTTATTATTATGATCATTATTATTTTATACATAAATTGTTGAATAAACCTAACATGCATGACTCCCTACCAGTACTATAGTAAAGTTTTAATTCACAAGGGATACTTTAAACATAATAATTTCCATCACAAGGACCTCCTCCCTACATAACTTCCACCGCGGCTCGTAGCCCGATTTAAACATACCAAATCATATCAAAATGCGAGGATCTCGCCCTCGGTTCTGAATCACAAGTAATATGCACACCACCAATCGAGACATTCCATTTTCTTCTTTCAAATATTTTTCGTTAAACAAAATTGCAACACGTAATGATAGACATAGCTATCTCCATAGAATTTTGCAATACTAGTTTTCTCACAAGTAGATTTTTGAGTTACGAAGCTCACCCGAGAGTCGAGCATATTAGAAGAACTTTATTAGTTACGTATAACCGTATTAAGTTCAGGAAATCATCACTTTATAATAATTAGAGATTGTTCTTGTAATGTCACCATTTAATGTAACGACCTCAGCCCTACCATAGAAGATATACCAACAGGCTGGGTCTCCACCTCTAGGAGTCTGACCTCCACCTTCGACATGTAAGTTGAGTTGTAACTGCAATGGGGCACGTAGCTTGAGTGTTATGATGAAATATGACTCTTCCAAGTCTAGGACAATTTCTATCACTAGCCGAAATGAAGTATCAACCTGCCATGAGTCGTCCCAAATTTTACAATCATATTTGGGTCCTTTAATGAGTCTGGGGACTCGCCCTATGAACCAACGTAGGAGTATGACGGGCTAACTTATCGAACCTGATGGCATATTCTGATACCGTCATATGACCTGACGAAACCATTCAAACCTTATGCTCCACGAAAACTGGAAAGTTCGAGAAACAAACTCTTTCAAAAGAATTTATGAGAACTGAGTCAAGTAATTGATGTTGCATTGGCTGGTCACCCTCTTCGTAGGCTTGTTACAAACACCGACGACCAATTTTTTCTTTTACTATGCTAACTCAACACTGCTGAGCTACCCCTTCTATTCATATACTTTTCATTATTCTTTTGGGGTAACTCTCGTCTCTATTGACACACAATTATCACAAAAGTAAAGCTCTAGACTTATAATTCTTGACATGAACCATATAGTCTAGAAGCTCGTCAACCACTGTACTCTCTCTGAAGCACCCCCAAAATCCGCAACCGTGACTTCCACACTGAGTAGACCTTCTGTAGATTTAAAGTTGTTCGAATAAATCCTTTGGTACTGAGGTATAGGGTTATTAAGGAGGCTGACATACCGCAATTCCCAACTTTATCTCTTGCAACATCTTCGGACTTATACATTCTAAGCCAAAATCGATATAACACTTGACCCTGCAGTCTATTCTTTGACGGTGGACTTTTCCACTTGGCACGAAGTCATAGGTCACAATTCCTGATAATCTAAAATGTTAAACTTCACGTCTCATATAAATCGACCCCGTTGCTTTCAACTATTCCCTTGTTATGCAACACTGGAGTAGCTATAAATCCTTCAGTGATATGGGCTAGTCCAACATGTACCGACTGATCCATTTGAGACTGTACAATAGGTGTTGATGTTGGAGCTTTAGACTGAGCTCTGCTTCTGTCTCTTCCCCTAATAGTAGCTATCATTGGGCTTCACCTCTTGTCTGGTTGTAGACGCTTTGCGTGTTGTTGAGATTTGTGAGAAGACAAGAATACACAAGTTCAATCATCAACAGAAGTGAAATTGTTCCTAACTTCATAGCCTCTAAGAGATAAGTACAGAGGTCTCTATACCGATCCTTCAGAGTCTATTAAGCTTGTTCGTAAATTGTGAGACCTAAGCAACCTAGTGCTCTGATACCAACTTGTCACGACCCAAATTCCCCCAACCTTAAGGATCGTGATGGCGCCTAACATCACACTTGCTAGGCAAGCCAATGTTAGAGTTCGATTAGTTATTTACCTTTGATTATCAATTTAAACATAATAAACAATTATAAAATAAACTTAAGCTACTGACTTTCAATGAATAATTCCAAACATACAATAATAAACACTTAAATAAACCGAGCCACGAACTAATTATATAAGTAACTCTAGAACTACCCCAGGGTCTGGTGTCACAATTCACGAACTACTAAAGAATACTACAAATAATGGGCTGAAAGAAAGAGTGTAACGGTTTTGAATATAATAAATCAGTTTATGAAAATAGGAGATGACTCTCAGGATCTACGAACGCCGGCAGATATACCTCGTGTCTCCGAATAAATGAATAGCCGCTCTAAATATCTCTATTGTTGGTCGATACCTGGATCTGCACAAAAGAGTGCACAGTGTAGTATCAGTACAACCGACCTCATGTAATGAGTAAGTGTCGAGCCTAACCTCGACGAAGTAGTGACGAGGCTACAGCGGGGCATTTAACAACATATAACCTGTGAAAATAATATATACAATAACGCAACAAAACAATTCTACACGAACAAGAAAAATATAACTGAGACAATAAATATAAAGCAAGAAGGAAATCTAAACAAATAATTAAGTACTGCAACAACAATGAAATAACTCAGCCGCCTTTTTCAGGTCTCAGCTATAACGACCTCTCAAATGATTTCAAAATTTTCAAACTTTAACTTTAAATAAAAGTAGTGCCAAAATATGAAAAATAGTAATATAAAATGGTAGTTTTCAAATCTTGGTTTTTCTTTGAAAATCATTAAAAATATAACTGTCCTCCCTTATCACTCCTTGTTGCGGCGCGCAACCCGATCCCACCAGACATATCATATCAATTTTGTTCACCCGTGTCACAGTCAATTTATTCACCCGTATCACAATCAATTATCCACCCTTATCACAACCCCCTTATCGCAGCCCCCTTATCACCGCCTTTCAAGTCAAAGTCTTTCACAATATTTATGTCTCGATAAATTTTAAACAGAATAAGTTTCACTTAAAAATAATAGTAAAAGCAGAGTATGAAATAATGACAATAAAACAATGAGTATTCCAGCCTTTATTTTATAAACAGTAAAACATGCATATTCTCCCTTATCATTGTCTTGTTGCGGCGTGCAACCCGATCCCACCTATTCACAACATCACAATCAATTATTCACCCTTATCACAACCCTCTTATCACACCAATTTTTTTATTCATCAAAAACTTTCACAGTTCAGGCCTAGCCTTCACAACGCTTTTATTTCAACAAATTTCAAACAGAAAACAATATAGCTCGTAAGCTTCAACCAATATCATTTCATAATAAAACCAACCAGAATATTTGTAAACACTGTAACGTTGTCAACCCAGCTCAGTCTTTATGTACCATGATAAAATCAAGAGAACAAGCAATATTTTTAATACACTTGCCATAACAATTGGCAACAATCAATTGAAACCAAACAACCACGTAAACCTCAACAATCATAAAACAGTTAAACTGCATTCCTCATCACTTCCTCAATATTATCATAAATGAAACCACAACAATATCTAACAATAAAATAACAAGGTCAAGTAGTCATAGAAACAATAATGGACATAGAACAATTAAGACAAAAATCAATTAAGTTGTGAACGGGAAAGGGATCATGCTTAACAGGAAAATTGGGTGGTGCATGGATACTCGTCACCTTACCTATACACCACGCCCATGCATTTCACATAGCAAAACAAGTAGGGATTCCTATTCCCTCAAGTCAAAGTTAGACCAAACACTTACCCCAATTTCGTAGGCCACTCGCTGCTCAATTACAGCTTTTCCTTTAGAATCTTGCTCTAACTTGCTCGAATCTAATCATAATTAACTCAATATCATTAATTAAGGCTAAAGGAACTAAATTTATTTAAAATTATAATTTTTCCTAAGTTTTTTATTTAAAAAAAAGTAAAAACCCGACCCCGAGCCCGCTTGGTCTAAACTCAGGGTTCGGACCAAACTACGTTTACCCATTCACCCACGAACCCAAATATACAATTAGTTTAGAAATCCGACCTCAATTTGAGGTAAAGATTCAATTTTTATAAAATTTCCTAATTCTACCCAAACCCTCAACTTTTACCATGAATATTCTTAGTTTTTTATTTAAAAGCGATGAAAAACAATGGGTAATTGAAAGAGTAAAGTTTAAAATTGATTACCTATGACTTGGGGATGATATTTGGTGAAGAAATTCGTTCCTAGGGATGTGGGGTTCGAAAATTTGAAGAAGAAGGTCTGTCCGTTTTTAATTTATTTTTTTGCCAGCTATTTAGCCTCATTTCTCGTGCCAAACGATCCCGAAACTCGATTTTTATGTGTTCAATGGATTCCTTGTGAAAGTCTAGTCAAGTTAGGCTTTTGAATCACTCATTTGACCTTATAATGAAAGAGATATGTAGGTGTTAATATTTGCAAATAGTGCAGATTTTTAATACGCTGTTAGGATAATTTCGTAATTAATCCGAACAATCTGGCAACCTTAGTAAAATGACCATAAAATCTTCATACGATGTATAAATTCGATGATTATTTTTGCTACGGGTCCGTAATTATGATACGGATCTACTTCATTCAAAACAGAAATCAAAGCTCATTTGTTTAATATTATATCATTTATGCTTGAAGAAATGACGTCGAAACATAAGAAAGAACGAGCGCAACACAACTCAAACCTATTTGAAACTCACCCAAGCTCCCGGGGCTCTAAACCAAACATGCATGCAATACTAAAATCATCATACAGACTTGCTCGTGCGATCAAATCATGAAACTAACATGTAAAATTATGAATTTAACCTCAAAACTCATCATTTTTCTCAAGAACACTTAAATTTCACTATTTCTCAACCGGACGTCCGAATCACGTCAAATAAACTCTGATTCTCATCGAATTTCACAGATAGTATGCAAATACTATAAAAAATCTGTACCGGATTCCGAAACAAAAATATGGGCTTGATACCAGTGGTTTCAAACAATAATTCTTTTCTTTATTTCATTAATATTTCAGCAAAATAATTTCTTTCAAAAATTAATTTCTAAGTCTTGGGACCTCGGAATTCAATTTTGGGCATACGCCCAGGTCCCATATTTTACTGCAGACCTCCCGGGATCATCGAAACACAAATCCGAGTCCGTTTACTCAATATGTTGACTCAAGTCAACTCAAACTAAATTTTTAATTCTAAAAATTATTATTTCTTAAATTTTAACATAAAAGCTTTCTGGTTTCATGTCGGACTGCGTGCGCAAATCAAGGTAGTTAAAATTAATATTTTTATGGCTAATATGCTTAGAACGGAGTCTAAATTCATAAAATGGCCCCTTGGGTCATCACAAATTATGAGGAGGACCCTCAAAATTTCGTAGCAGGAGAGGTTGCAATGTCTTGAACCGTGTCACGATCGCCGGTTCATCTAAAACTATTTTAAATTATATGTTTGAACTATATTTTACAAAAATCATGCATACTTATTCTTTAAAACAGCTTTGTTTAGCAAACGCTACCCCGATGATATGAACAGAATCATCAGACCAAGTGTGCAAATCAAGCAAAGCCAGCGGGGATACGAACCAACCTTCCCCATTTACAGAACTCAAGATTTTTCTTTGGATGCAGGCACTAAGATTGCAGAAAACCAAATTTATTGTCCGCCTAAAGGACAAACATTGTTCAAAGATACGATTCTCAAAGTCGTCGCACTTGCCGACATTTATTATCAGCACAAACAAACAATGCTCCGTAGTCACGATGCTCACAATGATCACAATACAGTAATCTACTACCAGCTAAGAACCTCTACTGCCATTTATTTAATCTCGCATTAGGCTACCTTTCTGCCTTCTGAGACTAAGCTCTGTCTCCATTTGCATGAGGCTAATCTCTGCCTCCATTTTCATAAGGATACTTTTCATCCTTCCATGTGCATGAGGCTAAGCTCTGCCTCCATTTGCATAAGGCTACCTTTCTGCCTTCTACTTGCATAAGGCTAACTTTCTGCCTTCTATCTGCATGAGGCTAAGCTCTGCCTCCATTTGCATAAGGCTACCTTTCTGCCTTCCACTTGAATAAGGCTACCTTTCTGCCTTCCGAGGCTAAGCTATGTCTCCATCTGCATAAGGTTAAGCTCTACCTACATTTGCATAAAGCTACCTTTTTGCCTTCCGAGACTAAGCACGGTCTCCATCTGCATGAGGCTAAGCTCTGCCTCCATTTGCATAAGGCTACCTTTCTGCCTTCTGAGACTAAGCTTTGTCTCCATCTGCATAAAGTTAAGCTCTACCTCCATCTTCATAAGGCTAGATTTCTGACTTCCTACCTGCATGAGTCTAAGCTCTGCCTCCAGTTTACTTTTTCATCGAGACTAAGCATTGTCTCAAGCACTATTCACTTCGCTTTCTTTCGGGCTAAGCCCTGCCCTTCAATTCGCAAGACTAAGATCTGTCTTGTCAGCATCATATTACTGCATTTCATGGGCTGAAATATCGCTAACCTGTTTTCACGCCCAGAATCCTAATCCGGGTCGTGATGGCGCCTAACGACGGGATTAGGCAAGCCAATGTAAATTCCCCTAAGTGTTTCTCTTAACTTGATTCAATTATTTACCCATTTACCGATTTTAACAAGTTAAGTCATGATATCCAAAGGTAATAACTCGGCGGTAGATATAATAGCTATAAAGAAGCGCGAGCTAAACATACAAGCACATACCTAAAATCCCAAAACCACCACTACGTGTGTGCCAGGAACTAGTGTCACGAGTGTCATGGGCATACTAATGGAATACACAAAGGATAATAATATATACAATCCCGCTGTCTGCATGAATAGACGGGAAACAAAAGTAAATAAAACTCCATGGTGTTGCTGGGGATCGCCAGAGGAAGCGGCTCACCATGAAGTCAAATCCGCTACGGTCACTATCTAGATCCGGTCTGATAATCAGGTGCACCAGCCTCAGAACCTGTACAGTTAAGTACAGAAGTGCAGCATGAGTACATATTAAATAAATATGTACCCAGTGAGTATCCCGTCTAATCTCGAAGAAGTAGTGACAAGAGGTCGACTTGATAAAATAAAAGCAGTAGGCATGTAAGACAGTGGCTACTTTCTTTCCCCCAAAATATCTCACACAAGTCAACATTCATGAAACAATGCCAAATAATTATGCGCACACAAGAATAAGACAACCGGCCGGAGTCATAAGGAAAACAAAATAGCTATGCACTGCGGGGGATCGACCGGACGTCCCAAAAGTGCATGCTTACCATAATCATGTCTACGCACTGCCGAGGATCGATCGGCCCGTCCCAAAAGTGCGTCTTTCAATGTAACCATATCATAACATAGTACAACTTCTTCCATGCACTGCCGAGGATCGAACGGCCCGTACCAAAAGTGCATTCTCAATTATATCATCTATGTGCACTGTCGGGGATTGATCGGCCCGTCCCAAAAGTGCACCTTTCAATTTGATGTGGCGTACGGCCCGCTCCCATGAGAGTGGGGGAAATCACACATCGCTCGCAGAATGTAAATTGTGAAGCGGTCACATGCACACACAATAACTTATAAAACTTATTTTCCATAAAAAATTCCTTTCAATTCAACAATTCCATAAAGCCTCATAGGAACAATACCATACATAACATGATCTCATAATACATATGGCGTTACAAGAAATCATATAAGGCATTACAAGGAAGCATAAAAGGCATGATGTGGGCCTAACTACCCGGACATAACAATGATAGCCGCTATGTACGGACTCTCGTCACTTGGTGTGTACGTAGCCCCCAAACAATTTACACATAGCATATACATCACCTACGGGGACAATTCCCTCTTACAAGGTTAGAAAGGAGACTAACCTTGTGTCGAATCTACCCCTCGGACCACAATTGCGCCCGAAACTCCTAACTCTACACCCGAGGACTCGTAACTAGCCAAAAGATGTACAATTAAATCAATGCATGCACAATGTGGGAAATTATCCTAGTAATTCAATAAAATCGCTATTATTGAAGAATTCCCAAATTCCAACCCCGGGTCCGCATGTTCAAATTCCGAAAATTCTCGAAGGGATCACTCACCCATAGCATAAGGATCATTAATGTGTGATTTCTACTTGAATTCATGGCCTAAAACGGAGAATCACAAAATCCTCAAGAGCCCAAAAATTACTACCTAATTCCATGATTTTTTTTATAATTTAGTAGGGAATTTAACTAGGAATTGATGTTTGAAACTAGTGTTAGATAGGGAATTTACTTACCTCAAGTACTAGGTTGAAGGCCCTCTTGGAAGCTCTCAAATAACACAAGGAAGAAGATGGAAATGGAAGAAATGACTTAAATCCCGTGTTTAAATGAAATTTCACTGCCTGGCCTACAGGGGTTCCGCACCTGCGGTCTCGCACCTGCGAGCTGGGGCTCGCACCTGCGGGATTGGGCGAGAGGGGCTGGGGTCGCACCTGCGGAGCCGGAGACCGCATCTGCGGTTCCGCTCCTGCGGAACCTTCGCACCTGCAAGGCTGGGACCGCAGGAGCGATCCCGCACCTGCGGCTGGGCAACTGCACCTGCGGTCACACCAAATCAGGTGCACCAGTTGCATCTTCAGCTGGTTTTTGGCCTCGTGTGGTGTCCGGGAGGCACCTGGGCCCACCCGAGACCCCGTCCAAATATACCAACAAGTCCTAACTCATAATACGGACTCGCTCAAGCCTTCGGAACACCCAAAACAACAATAAATCTAAAAATCACCCCTCAAAACCCCTAGGATCAAACTTAAGGATTTCTAAGTTCTTGATTTCTATAACAACGCGCCGGACCGACCTATACTACTCGGAATGACTCCAAATTTTGCAGACAAGTCATGAATGACATAACGGAACTATTTCCGGTCACGGAATTTCATTCGGACCTCGGTAACATAAAATCACGTTCCAAACCAAATTTCAAATTCTATGAAAATCCTCAAAACTTCATTAACTCTCAATTTCCCATTTTTGATCCGAAACCCATCAAATCAAGTTCGTTCCTCACCAAATTTGGCAGATAACTTAAATAACACATATTGAACCTGTTCCGGGCTCCGGAACCATAATACGAGCCCGGCAACACAGGTTTCACATCGAGGTTCATTTTTATAAGCCTTTATTATTTTCAGAAAATGATTTTCTAAAAAAATTCATTTCTCGGACTTGGGTCCTCGGAATTCGATTTCGGGCATACGCCCAAGTCCCATATTTTCCTACGGACCTTCCGAGACCGCCAGATCACGGGTCCGTGTTTTTTTACCAAAAATGTTGACCAAAATCAACTTTATTAAATTAATTACCATAATTTCAACTCTTTATCAAGTTTCCACATAAAGGCTTTCCGGCTACGCGTCCGGGTTGCGCATGCACATCGAGGTGAGATTAATGGAGGATTTTGGGGCCTCGAAACACAGTCATAATTAAATTTACATGATGACCTTTTGGGTCATCACAATCCCCCCCTCTAAAACAAATGTTTGTCCTCGAACGGACATAGAACCGTACCTGAAGTGCTGAATAGCTACGGATACCTGCTCTGCATGTCCTCCTCGGACTCCCAAGTCGCCACATAGACTGGTTGGCCCCTCCACTGGACCTTCACGGCAGAAACTCTCTTAGACCTCAACTGGAGGTCCTGCCTATCAATAATAGCAATTGGCTCCTCCTCGAAGCTCAATTTCTCATTTAATTGAATAGTGCTGAAATCAACCACGTGAGAGAAATCGGCATGATATCTCCGGAGCATGGATACATGAAATACCGAATGAACTCCTGATAAGGCGGTAGGTAAAGCAAGCTCATAAGCAACCTCCCCGCTCGCCTCAACACCTCGAAAGGGCCTATAAACCTGGGGCTCAGCTTGCCCTTCTTCCCGAATCTCATAATGCCCTTCCTCGGCGCAACCTTCAGCAGAACTTTATCTCCCTCCATAAATGCTACATCACGCGCCCTCTGATCTGCGTAACTCTTCTGTCTGGACTGAGCCATGCGGAGCTTCTTCTGAATTATCTTCACCCTCTCCAAGGCATCTCTCACCAGATCCGTGCCATATAACTTAGCCTCGCCAGGCTCAAACCACCCGATAGGAGAATGACACTGCCGACCATACAAAGCCTCATATGGAGCCATCTCGATGCTGGACTGATAACTATTATTGTACGAAAACTCCGCCAAAGGCAAGAACTGGTCCCACTAACCACCGAAATCAAGCACACATGCCCTGAGAATATCCTCCAATGTCTGAACCGTACGCTCCGACTAGCCATCAGTCTGCGGGTGAAATGCTGAGCTGAGATCTATCTGAGAGCCCATCTCACTGTGCAATGCTCTCCAGAAGGCGAGGTGAACTGAGGACCTTGATCTGATATAATGGACACTGGCACACCGTGCAATCGGACTATCTCTTGAATATAAATTTGGGCCAGCCTCTCTGAAGTGTAAGTAGTGGCCACCGGAATGAAATGCTCTGATTTGGTCAATCTATCCATAATGACCCAAACCGCGTCAACCTTCCGCAAAGTCCGAGGCAACCCAACCACAAAGTCCATAGTGATGCGCTCCCATTTCCACTCAGGAATGGGCATCTGCTGAAGTAGGCCTCCCGGCCTTTGATGCTCATATTTAACCTGCTGGCAATTGAGGCACCTAGCCACATACTGCACGATGTCTTTCTTCATCCGCATCCACCTGTAGTGATGCTTCAAATCACGGTACATCTCCGTCGCACCCGGATGAACAGAATACCGAGAACTGTGGGCCTCTTCTAGAATTCTCTTCCTCAGACCATCAATATTGGGAACACATAAACGGCCCTGGAGCCTCAAAACACCATCCTCGCCCAACGTAACCTCCTTGGCCCTACCATGGAACACCGGATCCTGAAGATCTACAAGGCATGGATCATCAAACTTCCGCGCCTTAATCTCCCCCAACAATGAAGACTGAGCAACTACATAAGCCAAAACTCGACGAGGCTCCGAAAGGTCCAATCTCACAAGGCGATTGGCCAAGGACTGAATGTCCAAGACTAAAGGTCTCTCCTCAACTGCAATGTAGGCCAAGCTACCCATACTCTCCTCCCTCCTGCTCAAGGCATCTGTCACCACATTTGCCTTGCCCGGATGATAAAGAATAGTAATATCATAATCTTTCAACAACTGAATCCACCTGCGCTGCCTCAAGTTAAGATCCTTCTGCTTGAATAAGTGCTGCAAACTGCGGTGGTCTGTATAAACCTCACAAGACACACCATACAGGTAGTTCCTCCAAATTTTTAAAGCATGAACAATCGTCGCCAACTCCAAGTCGTGCACAGGATAATTCTTCTCATGAACCTTCAGCTGCCACGAAGCATAAGCAATAACTCTCCTGTCCTGCATCAACACACATCCTAACCCGACGCGTGAAGCGTCGCAATACACAGTATACATCCCAGAACCGAAAGGCAACGTCAGAACTGGTGCTGAGGTCAATGCTGACTTGATCTTCTGAATGCTCGCCTCACACTCGTCAGACCACCGAAACGGGGCATTCTTCTGAGTCAATCTAGTCAATGGAGCTGCAATAGAAGAGAACCCTTCCACGAATCGGCGATAATAGCCTGCTAGGCCCAAGAAACTCCTGATTTCTGAAACTGAAGGAGGATGCGACCAACTCTGAACCGCCTCAATCTTCTGAGGATCAACCTTGATACCTTCTCCGGATACCACGTGCCCAAAAAATGCTACGGAATCTAACCAAAACTCGCACTTGGAGAACTTAGCATACAGCTTTTGTTCACGCAAGGTCTGGAGCACAACTCTCAAATGTTGTTCATGCTCACACAGGCTCCGCGAATAAATCAATATGCCATCAATGAAGACGATGACGAAGGAATCAATATACGGCTTGAATACCCTATTCATCAAGTCCATGAATGCTGTTGGGGCATTAGTTAAACCAAAGGACATCACCAAGAACTCATAATGGACATATCTGGTACAAAATGCAGTCTTCAAAACATCTGAGGCCCGAATCTTCAACTGTTGATAACCCGATCTCAAATCAATCTTGGAAAACACACGAGCACCCTGCAACTGGTCAAATAAATCATCGATGCGCGGCAGAGGATACTTATTCTCAATAGTAACCTTATTCAGTTAGAGGTAATCAATACACATCCGCATAGACCCGTCCTTCTTCTTCACAAATAGAACTGGAGCACCCCACGGCGACACACTCGGCCTGATGAACCCCTTAGCCAATAACTCCTCAAGTTGCTCCTTTAACTCTTTCAACTCCTTAGGAGCCATGCGATACGGGGGAATGGAAATAGGTTGAGTATCTGGAGCTAAATCAATACAGAAATCAATATCTCGATCTGGAGGCATGCCTGAAAGATCTGAAAGAAATACGTCTGAAAACTCTCGTACCACCGGCAGTGAATCAATGGTCGAAGACTCGGTGGTGGTGTCCGGCACATAATCAAGGTAAGCCAAACAACCTTTCTCGACCATATGCCGAGCCTTCATGAAGGAAATGACTCGGCTGGACTCACTAACTAAAGAACCTCTCCACTCTAGCCTAGGCGACTCAGGCATCGCTAAAGTGACTATCTTGGCATGGCAATCTAACACAGCACGATAAGGAGATAGCCAATCCATGCCTAGGATAACCTCAAAATCAATCATATCCAGCATTAAAAGATCTTCTCTGGTATCAAAGTCGCAGAAAGTGATCACACAAGACCGATAGATCCGGTCTACCACCACAGAATCGCCCACGGGAGTGGACACATATATAGGAGAACCCAAGGACTCACAAGGAACATCCAGAAAATGAGAAAATAGTACTGAAACACATCAATACGTGGATCCTAGATCAAATAGTACTGAAGCCTCTCTACCACATACTGAGATAATACCAGTGATTACGGCACTGCATCTGATCTGGCCGGAATGTCATAAAATCTGGCTGAGGCTCCTGAAGACTGAACTCCCCTAGAGTGAACAGAAACTAACTAACCTCCCCCTGACTGGCCTCCCCCTCTAGGACGACCCCTGCCGACCTGTCCTCCACCTCTAGGTGGCCAGACTACTGATGTTGGACCCATAGGCTGATAACCCTGTTGCACTGCCTTGCCCCGAAGCCTGGGACACTGTCTCTGAGTATGACCTAGATCTCCACACTCAAAGCAACCTCTAGGTACCATAGCCTGCTGCCCCGAAGAGGAAGACCTCTGAATAGCCAGGAAGCGATGTGGACCCTCAGGCATAGCACTGAAATAAGAACCGGAGGATCTCTGGCGACTGTAGTAACCACTGGGTGAACCCTGAGTGGCTGGAGGACGATAGGAATGCTCTGGCATGGCACTGAACTGAGGCCTCTCTGGACCACCTCGAGGAGGTAGAGGAGGTGCTGAATATGGAAGCCTACTGGACTGACCACCCCCCAACTGACCTCTGCTCCTAGCCGGAGCATCCCTGAAATCCCCTGAGAACCTAGCCCTCTTGTCTTGCTGACCCTGTTCCCTTCTCCTCAACCGATACCCCTCAATTCGTCGAGCTATCTCAACTACAAGCTGGTAAAGAGTACCCATCTCCGCCTCTCAGGCCATGGTGGCCCTAATACTTGACTGTAACCCGGCCACAAACCGCTGCACTCTCTCGGCATCGGTAGGCAATATCATAAGTGCATGGCGTGAAAACTCTGAAAATCTGGCCTCATAATCTTTCACTGTCATCTGCCCCTGCTCTAGCTGCTCAAACTAACGCCGCAACTCTTCCCTCTTAGAGGGTGGAATATATTTGTCTAGAAACACCTGCACGAGATGATCCCAAGTGACAGGAGGAGAATCTGCTGGTCTGCTGAGAATATATGACTGCCACCACTTGCGAGCTCTGCCCTCCAACTGAAATGTGGTGAAATCCACTCCATGAGACTCCAAAATCCTAATGTTGTGCAGTCTGTCCCTGCACCTATCGATGAAATCCTGGGCATACTCACCCCGCTCACCCCCGAAGACTGGAGGGCGAAGTCGGGTCCATCCATCCAACATCTTCTATTGGTCACCCTCTGCAACTGGCATGTGCTCTGGGGCTGCTACTACGGGCTGAACCCCACCCACGGGCGGTATACCTGGGGTATGACGTGTTGTTGCTGCCTGAACGGTAGGGGTCTGGACTCCCCCTCCCGCCTGAGAAGTAGTAGGGTCGGCTGGAAATAAACCATCCTGGGACATAGTGTCCATGAATCTCAGCATACGGCCCATGACCTCCTGGAAGCCTGGCCCCGACATGAAATTCGCTGGAGCAGGTGCTATTGGAGGCACCTCACCCTGCTCTTCTATAATAGGGTCCTCTGGTGGTGCCACTGGTATAGCTCTAGAGCTCCCTCGTCCCCTACCTCGATCAGGTGCTCTACCCTGCCTCTACCACGACCTCGGGTGGCGGGGGCAGTGGCATCTCCCGGACTAGGAACATCTGATGCACGCGTCCTCACCATCTGTGAGAGAATAGAAGAGTAAGTTTGAGTACATCATAGATTGCACGACAGGATATGAATAAAGGGAATTTTCCTAACACCCCATAGCCTCCTCAAGATAAGTACAGATGTCTCTATACCGATCTGCAAGACTCTACTAGGCCTGCCCGTGACTCGTTAGACTTACGTGTACCTAGAGCTCTGATACCACGTTGTCACACCCCGAAATCATAATCCGGGTCGTGATGGCACCTAACGACGGGATTAGGCAAGCCAACGTAAATTCCACTAAGTGCTTCTCTTAACTTGATTCAATTATTCACCCATTTACCAATTTTAACAAGTTAAGTCATGATATCGAAAGGTAATAACTCGGCGGTAGATACAATAGCTATAAAGAAGCGCGAGCTAAACATACAAGCACATATATGTACAAACCCAAATCCCAAAACCACCACTACGTGTGTGCCAGGAACTAGTGTCACGAGTGTCATGGGCATACTACCGGAATATACAAAGGATAATAATATATACAATCCCGTTGTCTGCATGAATAGACGGGAAACAAAAGTAAATGAAACTCCATGGTGCTGCTGGGGACCGCCTGAGGAAGCACCTCACATGTGAAGTCAAATCCGCTACGGTCACTATCTAGATCCGGTCTGATAACTAGGTGCACCAGCCTCAGAACCTGTACAGTTAAGTACAGAAGTGCAGCATGAGTACATATTAAATAAATATGTACCCAGTGAGTATCCCGTCTAATCTCGAAGAAGTAGTGACGAGAGGTCGACTTGACACTCACTAAGGTCCAACAATATGATATAACAATGATAAAATAAAAGCAATAGGCATGTAAGAAAGTGAGTAGCAATTATGTACAAAACACATAAATCTAAGAAAAAATACTGGAACAATAACAATGGCCACTTTATTTCCCTCAAAATATCTCACACAAGTCAACATCCATGAAACAATGCCAAATAATCATGCGCACACAGGAATAAGACAACCGACCGGAGTCATAAGGAAATAAAATAGCTATGCACTGTCGGGGATCGACCGGCCCGTCCCAAAAGTGCATGCTTACCGTAATCATGTCTACGCACTGTCGCGAATCGATCGGCTTGTCCAAAAAGTGTGTCTTTCAATGTAACCATATCATAACATAGTACAACTTCGTCCATGCACTGCCGAGGATCGAACGGCCCACACCAAAATTGCGTTCTCAATTATATCCTCTCTGTGCACTACCGGGGATCGACGGGCCCGTCCCAAAAGTGCACCTTTCAATCTGCCGTGGCATACGGCCCGCTCCTATGAGAGTGGGGAAAATCACACATTTCTCGCGGAATGTAAATTGTGAAGCGGTCACATGCACACACAATAACTTATAAAACTTACTTTCCATAAAAAAGTCCTTTCAATTCAACAATTTCCATAAAGCCTCAGAGGAACAATACCATACATAACTCATAATACATATGGCGTTACAAGGAATCATATAAGGCATTACAAGGAAGCATATAAGGCATGATGTGGGCCTAACTACCCGTACATAACAATGATAGCCGCTACGTACGAACTCTCGTCACTTGGTGCGTACGTAGCCTCCAAAAAATTTACACATAGCATATACATCACCTACGGGGACAATTCCCTCTTACAAGGTTAGA